>VWZV01009814.1:992864-1241241 GCA_013397155.1 Irena cyanogastra | reverse complement strand
TGGTGGGGGGGGGGGGTGGTGGGGGTGGTGGTGTTAGGTTGTTTCACGTTTGGTTTTTAAATAACAGATATTTATTTCATTTCTCTTGGGTGAAAGAGAAAACACCTTCAGAAAAAATGTTCAAAACCATCCATTGGCTGAAAGAATTACTTAGGAAGTAAGAAGAAAAGATCACAAATCTATGTTTGCAGTTAATTTGCCTCAAGTCACAAGGCAAAAGTAAGACATCTATCATGACACTGTGATACAGAGACCTAAGACAGAACAGTTCTCTTAGTGACTGAGTGATAATTAGTCTTTCAAAACTAGCCCAGCAATTCTGTTACAAAACAGAATACAGAAACAACCCTTCCCACCACTTTGAAGGATGATATAGATGAAAAAATTTATTCTAGGCTATGCCTAAAGGAAAAATTCTACAACACTTATGCAGAATAAATGTGCACCATAGCAGCTAAATAGTTAGAAATGTAATTGAGATTTCTGAAATCTTGAAGCAGTACACAAGCTTAAGAAGTGATAAATGAAACACTGCTGAATTTCTAAGGACAGGCATTAACCCAAAATCATAGGTTAATTTCACATATTAAAAGACAGAGAAAAAATATTATTAGCAGCAGTGAAAACATATTCACGTTAAAAAATACAATCAAATTTCATGGAAGTTAATTTCTGGTCACCTTGCTCTAATACTTCTAACTACAGAATAATTTAAGTATGTGTCACAATAAATAAAATAACAGTGCTTATTCACCAAGCAGCATGTGGGTCTGCATTGTCCACATAAACAAGGGCAAATGGCAAACAGGAAAGCAAGTCAGGAGAGATTTAATTGGCATCCAACTGAGCTCTTGGCTCCTGTGATTCAGAAGCTCTAAAAAACGTTTTTTCTTCCATATAAATATTTCAAGGGAGACAGATCAAAGCCCCTTCCATTTTGCAGGTATCTCACTGCTTTCATCCAATCTAAATATAAAAATAGTTAGAAATTATATTCTGAAATGGCAGCCAGGATAAATCTTGCTTAGAAAAGGGCTAGGAGTGGGACTGTCTAATCCAATTAGAGGCACCTGGTGATATGACTGGCACTCTCCAGAGTGCCATCCAAAGCAGCAAACATCCAGCAGAGACAAATTAGGATTCACAACAGAGAAATGAGAATTTTTAGAGACTCAGATGCTGAAGTAAGACCTCAAACAGCAAGTACTCAATATCTCACTGTTCTCTCTCCCTCCCTGTCCCCTCAGACTAAATTCATCAAGGAATTTCACAAAAACAGATTCCTGCAAAACTATTCTTGCACAGGACAAGAAGGGATGTGGAATATTGCCTTTCCACTGAGCACCCCACATAGACATATCCATGACTATAGCCACTTTTTTGTATTTTTATTTCTATGTCATTCTTAGTCACAGATGGATTGATGGCTTCTGTGACACACTACCTGTCTGCTAGAAAGAAGTAGCTTCACTTGCTAATCAGAGCTGTAGTACAAGATCTTTTTCAGAAAATTGAGAAGCCGTAATACAGCTGGATAAATACACAGACTTTCTGATTTAATGCATTTTATTCATCCAACTTCAGTTAAAACAACAAGTTTCCCATTGAAGTGTTAGGACAAGTTGGGTTTACTTGAGGCAACATGATAAAAAAATAATAGGATTATAAGAATTTTTTTTTAAAGAAGGAAAAAAAAAATGAAAAATAATTTGCCTCCAGCCACAGAAAAACAGAGAGTCAAACCAGTTATGAGGACCAAACCCTTCTGTTGTCTCAGAAAGTTGGTCAGGATCACGTGTATTTGAGCTATTCCTTGCTTTTTTCGTGTGTTACCAGCACACGTAGGTCAATACAGAATGCTGGGAAACACTCCCTACTTTATGATGAGTGAAATAATCCTACAGATATGCCAAACCTACTCCCCTATGTCATGGCTGCCTGCAGAATCATAAAAGCTTTATCTTCCTACTGTTACATTTATAGGTTTGTTGGTTTGGGGTTTTTTTACATAGGAATAACGGCATTAATTATGTTCAAAGAACAAGGTATTTGGATTTCTTAACTCCCATTAAAATTCACATGGAACTCAGAACAATTCACTAAATCTCAGGTCAACTAATAGTAGAGATAGAGAATTTATTACTACAGAAAGGGGCAAATTCAGGCATTCATTTCTCAGCATTGGTAGACTTAACAGGTTTTTATGTCATGTCCTATCAGTGTTAGCATGATATGCATCATTTACTTACCCAGATTAGCTGTATCTAATTTTAAAAAATAATAATTATTGATTTTGCAAATTACTTTTCAAGTCACTGAGCACAGAGGAATTACACAACAGTCAATATTTTATGAGGGTTAAAGGAAGCAATGCAAGTTATAAACTAGAATGACAAAATAAACTATCTAGAGAAATGGGATAAGCTCCCTTCAGAGCCTAAATTAAACAATACCTGAAATTAATTCTGCTGTAAATAAGTACTGTTATAATCAAAATTGCCATTTGGACTGCTACAGCACAGTCACCTTGCATATAAAACCAGATTCATTTTATTACGTCTCCATGAAGGAACTGAAATGCTACGTAACTTCATAATGGCCAAGTCCCTCTACTGATGTCTGTGTTCAGATCTTTTCTTAATGCTGAGCCATTTATGGCCAGCAGAAGGTTAAGAGTTCTCCAGCAGCACTCAACATGTTCAGGCAATAACACTTACAGATTGCTGATGCTTACCATCTCCAAATAAAAAGTAATTTTGACTTGCAGGAGATCAGTTACACAAAGTAAATGGAACCAAGGCTAGTCTTGGCGTTAAGAAACCACTTTCAGTATGCCAAAGTGAAAACCATATGAAAATAATGTTTCCAAAGCTTAGTATATCAAAGATGCCAAGATAATGAAAGATAAATATTGAGAATTCCTTACAGTGGCACCCTTAAAACCACCAAGTTCAGTTTATCTTGCCTACTTGCCCATTTCCACTAGACACAGTTTTTATGTGAAAACCATGCCTGGAAACTGAGTTCAAAGACAAAACTGATGTGGAGTTTTGCAATTAAGCTTAAAAAAAGACAACATAACCTATTATTTTTGCCCAACCAGTCAGCTGTTGCCACAGTGAAGGAGGCTGTGAAACTCCTAGCAGGAAGGATTCTGACCAGCCTGCAGTGGAACAGAAGCTGCTCCTCATAGGTAAGTAAGTGAAAGTACAATGTCCACAGATTTTGTGCCTCTTGCTTTCTTCTCATGCTCTCCACAGAGTGACTGGATTAGAAACTGTTCTAAGGGATAGCACAGATGAAGCATGTTTTGCTAAACATAGTACTAAACAGGGAGCTATTGGTAAGTTTAACTTGGCTACTGATAAAAATGAGATAGTACTCTCCCTAAGAATCAGCTTTATTTTCCTAGCCTCTCTTTCCTCTCATTATCAGTTCTAGTCTCCTAATATCACCACAAATCACAATTCAGTTTAGTACATTAATTCTTTAAAGTTACTTTCTAGCAGATTTATAGTAAAGCTGGTTTAGACTCATTTTTCTTAAGTTTCTTTAACTTTCCACTAGAAAAAAAAATCAAAGCACTTCATCAAAGCTTTATTTTACCTCATATGGAGTATTTAAAACCACAGACATAACTCAAGTATTTTAGTATATTTAAGTATTTCAATAAACAAAATCATGAAAATCAGGATAAATCCTGAAAATGTATAACTGGCATTGTATGCTCTAGCATCCTGATCCCAAAAGGGCCTCAAATAATAATTTGGAAGTTATAAAATAGCTTATTTTTCATACATGAAGGTTTCACATTCTCTTTAGCAAAAGGGGAGTTTACTAAGTACTTTTAAAGGTGAGCAATACCAAAGAAAAGCAATTGCTTTGTAACTGAATATGTGGTAAGACATATATTCAATTCTTGTTCTTGCTGAACAAGAAAACGCTGATTCTTTGCCCATATTTCAGTTTGCAAACCCAGCCCAGCATTACTTGCTGCTGCACTGAGACTTTCCTAAAATCATTCTCCACAAAAGTTATGACACTGTCATCACTACAGTACAGAGGCAGGAGGAAACAAAAAGAATATCAGAAAATGAAATGAAATAAGGAAAAAAAGAGGGGAAGCAATCAAAGTATACTGGCAGTGTCCCCAGAAGGGCTGGCAGAGAGTGGCTGCATCCTGCTGCTGGCACCTGGAAACCCCTGCCCAGGAACAGCCCCTGGCAGGCTGCCAGCCATCAGCAGGAACACAGCTCCTTCCCACCCTCACATCACATTCAGTGATGCAATGTTCTCCCAAACCACACAGGGGAGATAGAAAAGATGGTTTGCTCTGAAACTATTCAGGTATTGGGTCACTTTTTAAATGAGACTTGTCCTCTTGCACGTCATTAAAATCATTCACTAACAGTAAAAAACAAACAAAACAAACAAAAAAAAATGGTTACTGGTACTAAAACAAGAATTAGGCCAAGCCTTAGAATTTTTTTTTTCCCCTTTCTGTAGTATATGAAATTCAAGTAACCACAAAATAACATATATTGTCTGATCAATATCTATCCCCTCCTGGCACAGATCTAGCTTTCAGAAACTTCTCTACATTTGAGGATTTCTGAACCACTCATTGTATTACTCCTTGATCACAGCACATTAACTTAAAAATACAAGAAAAATAAATAAACCTTAATCTATGAATTATTAATAATGTTTTCATTATTTTCAGGCTCATCAGAGAGAAAATTCACTTCTCCACCCTTCCTTTTAAGTGAGTTTAGCTATGTACAGATTTGACCACAGTGAATCAGTGAGTGAATTGGGTTCCTTCCCCAGTTCTGGCTTCTGACAACGCAGCATCCTTACTGCCAGCCACTCAGTATCTTTGTCATCAATCTTATCTTCAGCTGCCAGTCAAGGAGAGAATGGGAATATAAAGCATCATGATGTAGTAACCCAGATAAAACTTATCGGTGATTTAAATTACACCAAAAAAAAAATAAAAAAAAAATCCACCCAGAGAGAAAAAACTTCTTCAAGAGGCCTCTTGGTAATAACTGACATCATCTTTCAAACTTACCAAAACCATTCTATAAAGACTTCCAAAGGACAGGCTACTGTTGAAAGGAGATGAAGAGCTTTATTGAAGTTTACATTTAACATCAGGGATACAAAAAGTCTCCTGTACAAATGCCATTCATGCAGTCTACTGTAGATGCAAATTAACTTGTTCTAAGGAGTTGTTATCAATAACTATTTGCAGGAGCAAATTGGAAGCAGTGTTTCCATTATCAATTACTTGTCCAAATATCAGATACATTCTGTTTCTGGAGACCACTAGGAAGGCCTCTGCTACAATGTGACTCCAGAGTTCTTCACCACTTCTTCTTTATAGAATCACTCAAATGCAAAGGAGCCACCAACCCAGCAAGATTCCCCCAGTGCCAGCCAAGAAGCCTGTGACACCACAGAGGTTTACCTGAGGTCTCTCATGCCCAATACCATACTGCAACAAGTAGATTTTCTCAGCCTCTCATGTTTTGCTTTCTACAAGAATAAAATTAAATAACACTAAAAGCTGAAAAACCACTTAAACTGTGTAAGTAACTGAGATGCATGAAGGAAAAATACTTTCTTCAGAGATGCTAAACAGCAGGGACTATTTCAAACATAATTCTCTCTCAAACTCTAGCAAGTTGGAAAATCAAAAAAGCAGGAAATACTGTAATCAAATTTCACTAAAATAATATTTAATCAAGAAAATTTGGACATGGAAGTTCACAAAAAAAGTGCTGGTGAGTATGACCCAGCAAATAAATGCTGCTCAGTATGACCCATCTTCCTCACTCTGGAGTTCCATTCAGTTTTACCTCTTTGGTCCACAGCCTTAAAGACTTTTAAGTAGCTCAGGATGAGTCCTGTAGAACTAAAAATTAAAAGTCAATAACTACAGACTTCATGGTCTGCTTTACTACTAACACCATCTGGAGTTAAACCAACAGTTAGCTGTTCTGAAAATTTAGTTCTCTTCTAGTAAAACAGCTAAATCTTCCACCTTCACCCTTTAAGATCCCCATGCACACATCTTTAGTAGTCTGGGTTTTTCCTAGCAACAGAAGAAAACCACCTTTCATCCTCCTGTACTAACTTCTTTCAAAGTTCCACTTAGAGGGAAAAGCTCTGGAGCACAGAGATCAGGAAGTGAGCTCTTTCAGCATTTCTCTGCAGAGGCTACACAGCACAAGAGGAATGATAACAATAATACACAAATACACACAAGAGGAATGATAACAATAATACACAAATACACACTGGAACCCAATTGCTTTCTATACTTCATCCTTAAGTGTGTTCTCATATTTTTATATATACCCTAAAGATTTTCACATCTCTCAGATGCTGAAATTTCTTTTTCATAGGCATGAAACAAAAAACAGAGCAAGCATATCACTCTCATACAAGATGCAAACAGAGTTTGAAAATCTGAATTCTAAGTACCCTGTGGGAAATATTGCTGGAGCATGAACATTCATTAATTATAAAAACTGATTAAATTTTTCCTTCTTAAAGCCTTAAGGTTATTTTCAGATTCTGCCTTCCCAGAATTGGGTCACCTTCATGCCCTGCCCCCCACCCCTCCTCCTCAATACATAATTTACTAGCATTAATTACCTTAATTTAAAAAAAATTCAAATAAGCAGAACTTGAGGAAAAGCATTCCAGCAACACAAGGACTGCCTCTGGAAAGATCAAGTGGATCAGAAGGAAGCAGAAAACAAACTAAGGCCCCTCTTGCTAAACAGCAAACAGAAACCCATATGGACCTGCAGGACAGAAACCACAATGCTGACCACTATCCACACCCACTGCTTCCTTGGCAATTGCCTACTAATAAGCTTTGACAAAGTCTGCCAGCACACAAGGCAATAGTACACTGTGAATAAAAGATGCTGTAAAAATAATCCACCAGAGTTTAGGCAGAGTTCTTGAAGCAGAAATTGAGGAGGAGCCCATCCTATGACCTCCCTTGAGACGACCAAGAATTATGAAGAGGAAGCACATGAGGCAGGCCCACCTCAAGAGCAGTAACAAGTGTTTGAGGCACAGAGAAAGGGGGTTTTCTGCCTATTTCTCTAATCAAAATTGTGAACACAAGAGAGAACAATAAAGGAGTAAGAAGCTGGTAAGAAAGAAACCAGCAGCTGAAAATCCACTGCTAAGATTTGAGACCTAAAAGAATAAAAAGAATAATATAAAAAAATCTATGCAGCCAACACAGCAACAAGTTCAGAACTTGCACTTGTCTGTAACTTTGACAAGGTAGCTGATATAGACAGAACAATAAGAGAAAAGGGGAAAAGTGACAGCATTAAGGACTATGGAAAAATGGAGTCAGTTCTGCCAGTGATGAGCAATTAATAGAACAAAGGAGAGCAATCATACTAAAACTATTTCCTAATTAAAATAATTACATTAGCTGGCCTTTAAGGAGATTTATTTATAGTAAGTGTGACAAGCTATTAAGGATTCAATTTAGATCAGAAGTCTCAAATTATGTCTTTAGGTACGGGGTGGAACTGAGCTGCTGTCAAGCAAAATAACTTATCTCAGAGAGCAATCTGTCTCTGGCAAGGGACATAACTGGAATTATTCTGCTAAGATCAGAATTCAAATAACTATGGACACATGTAGATTGCAAAGTGTGACTGCTACAGTCAAAAAACTTCTACAATAGTTGTCAAATGACATTTGATTTATAGGAATTCTGTCCTAAGTTTTCCTATACAAACGGCACTTTTAAAATTCTTGTTGCTTTTGTCTTTTTTTAAATCAATTTCCACTATATACTAAAACTTACAAGGTTCTCATGGCTGTATTTTTCCTATATTTAAATACTGCTGAAGACATTTGGAGCCTCTCACATCTGATCTCCCTATGCAGATCCTATGAGCTGTCAAAATATCCAGAGCCAACATGTTAAGACTGAAACCTCCACACTGATCTATCTAAAAGGCACAGAATTTTAGAGATGACTGAGGAAGGAAGGAAAAAATCATAAAGAATTCCAAAACTCAGTGTTCCTAATTTTCATCCCCAAATGTAGCAGAACTGCTGTCTAGAGTGGCAGATCAAGATCAAACAATGGGCATCCCAAAGTCAGACTGTGAAATCAATAGTTTGGACTTGCTTTTTCTAAATGCAAATTTTCTGTTGGAAACACAAAATGCTTCTCCTGCCATGCAGATTGCTCATCAAGTTAGTCCTAAATAATAAATACCCTTTGTGTTGCAGAGAAAAAACTCCTGGAATTAGATCAGAGATACTGAAGGTACACTAAGAGCTTATTGCCAACAACACTCAGCAGAAAAGCTCATTTACATCACTCAGAGCTGGCAGCCTATAGACACAGACTGCAATTACTGCAACCCATACAAGCAGAATTTTTTTTTATTAATTATTTTAATCACACTTTAAGAGGTACAGCAATATGCTAAAAAATAAGGTGTATTATGAACTCAAGAAGTAATTTCACTGGCATTTTCAAACTCAGCTGTTGTCATCAGTATTTCTTATCCAGCAAGAGTTTTTTCATTAGATTTCCAATGCTTGTCTGCTTCCTAATCCTAAACCCTTGCCTCCAGATACTGAAGGCCACTTGATTCACCTTTCTGATCCCATTTCATTCCACAGATGCTGCTATTCCCAAGGAGCCATCTTTTCCTCTGTCAGCCCTGATCATCATCTCACTCCAAGTGCTGATATACACTTTTCTTCTAACCCGTTGTTATCTACAGTGATCTATTGATAAACTTAATTTTTATTTGGCATTTTAATAATCCAGTGATTACTTTAGTATGTCAGGGCTCCCTTTAGCAATGAGGGAAACACATTTGCTGCCACAAAAAAACAAAATAAGGTTCTGGTGATAACAAGACTAAATGAGATAATCTAGAATCCTGAACTTGTTGGAATTACCTGGAGTGCAACATACTGCTTAATTAATTGGCGATTAATAGACATCATCCTTCAAAGACGACCAGTGCCATAAGCCACCAAAAATTCACAAGTTTGCTTTGCAGTTCAGAATGGAAAGGTCACATAGTGCTACAAGAAACTTTTCCTTCCTTTTTTATTCACTAGAAGCAGTGGGCATTCAGAAATGCTCATTTTTATTACAGAAGAACAAACTGGACAGAGATGACAGTATCCATAGGGCTGAAAAGGTTTCATTTTATGTTTCTTTGTGAGCTTCATGAAAAATGAAGCAAATCCAAAGAAAACACCCCAGAACACTATTTCAGTTAACTACTAAGTGGATGGAATTGGTAACTAGACAAATCTGACAAATTCACCACTGGATGAGGGAGTAGTAAAACTGCAGCCAAGCTGCTTCAAGGAGCCCAAACTTTCAATTGCCTCTAGCACCAGTGCTGAAAGCATTACCATCTGAACACCATCCATCATCTCCTTGTAAAGCGAGGGTATGTTACCTTAGCTTGGCCTCTCAGGCACTGCTGCTTTCCCCTTCTGTGATGCAAGCAATTTCCACAGTGATGAAATATGTCAGACAAGATGGTAACAGTTCTATCCCATGTAAGCTAATATCAAAAGCACTAACTTTTAGTCCACTTCGATCACATTTTCTGCAGAACTGTTATCTAATAAGCCAATGGGTGAACTAGATTTGGCTCTCAGCAGTTTTCAAATGTACCTTAGCCTATGAAAAATACGTATAAAAGGATTGAGAAAATAATTTCTCCTGGCAACAGCTGTGGTTCTGACAGCTTTAATAGGGAACTCTACTAACAGCAACAAGCCATTCCATACAGGTCATCCAAAATCCTGTGCTTGGTTATATATTCACTGAAGGTATATGCTAGATTTAAATTCATGACGAAATAATTAGATGAAACTTTCTAAATATCTATATTTAACTGCTTAAATTCATTATAAAGCAATAATCCTTTTAAGGTGGATACATATCCTTAGCTTCATTATTCCACAGCACTGTTACACTTCAAAGGATTGACAATGCACTTCATACAGCTATTAGTGTCATGACATTATCTGCACCTCAATTAGCAGTCTGCTAACCTAATATTAAATACACACACAGCTGTGCAAAATACAGTTTTTCAATATACAAAATAATTGCATCAATGCTTGAATATTATTCAATCATTTGATAGCACATATTCTAAAATGATAAAATATTTTTAAATTGTATGTAATAGCCCCTCCCCAAGTAATGTCATTTTTTCATATTGCTTTTCAAATACTAGTAGTGAAAACAAAAATAGTAACAATGACCTCCACTGACAGATTTCAGCTCTAATTTTAAACTGATCTGATCCAAGAAAGAGAGGAAGAACATGCAGGTCCTCTCTAACTTACATCAGAAAGACAGAGCTCTACATTTATTATGACAGTCCAAAAGCATTTTATCCTACAGCACTGGAATGAATTCTTAAGTCCCTCCATTTTATTTAATCAAAGCAAAGAATTCATTCTAGATTTGTGCAGCTCATTCATCAGACTGAATTAAATTTTTGATAAGCCATTGTTAAATTTTTCATAACATAACGATCTGAACTTTAATAGGCCTTTTACTTGCTTCTCCTTTGTCTTCCAAATTTCCATGCTGTGAAGCACAGTGAAGGCTCTAGGAACTAGAGAAGACAAGCATGGGCTTCTTCAAAACACAGAATATCAGAACAGTCACAAAGCTTCAGAGATTAAGCATGAATACTCACAAAGTAGTAAGCCAGCACATGTTATACTCTTATTAGAACCAGAACATTGTAACCAGGAAACAAACTTTTGTGAGAGTATATCCTGATATAATTCTGCAAGCCTATCCCTCAAAACACCAGATACAAAAAAATTATTCTCTTACCTAGAATCCCACCAGAGACAGTACCAGAACATACTGAGAATCCATTTCTACAGACATGTTTGTATGAAAGGCTTATTCCATCAAGACTAAGCATTTAGGAAACTGTCTTGGTTTTTCTGAACTTTCTTCACAAAAAAAGCTTCCACCTTTTGTCTTCTACTGTTTCAGCTGTACAGTTTATGAAAAATGCTCAGTCTTTATTCCTGAGACACCCATGATCACATCAACTGTACTCAAACTTGGAGCTCCTGCCCCTGGTAGCCCCATTAACCAAATCTTTACTACAAAGCCAGCTCGGCTTCAATTCACTACAGGTAAATTAATATGGTACAAAAAAACTCAAGTCAATTGAAATATGGCAGCCAGAAGTAAATAAAAAGCAAACAGTCTCCCAACTCAAACTACTTTTTCCTGCACAGGCTATTTGTTGCAGCTACTCCCAATATGCATGTTTTATTTGGCATCAGGAAGAAGCAGCAGAGGTAGGTATCTGATTTTTTCTGATGAGCTTCCAGAACTAGTCTCCCTCAGCTTTATTCTAATTAATTTTCCCAAGTGTTCAAAAAGCACTTTGGGTTTTTGGGTTTTTTGACTTCACATAGTCAGTAGAGATTTACATCTTATTATCTTTTAAATTTTCCATTGTATTAATGATGACCAAAAACAACTTTTAAATCCCAGCTCCCACAAAACCTTTAACAGAAGCATCCAAGGCTGGTAGGCACCTCAAAATATCACCTTGTCCAAACTCCTTCTCAAAATAGGGAAAATTCTGAATTCAAAATTTCAATTTCAAGTTGCTTTGGACTTTGACCAAGGAGATCTTCAAACATATTGCTCTCTGCCCTGAATGATGCTCCTTCTCTGCCTCTCCAGATATTGTCAGCATACACAGAGATATATGCAGTAGGTTTTGACTGCTTTATGAAGTAGGAAGTTAAGACAATCTTTCTTTCTATGCTGACTCAGTTTATCACAGAGCTAATAAGGGGATCCACTTATGTCTCTAGTTACTGCACTTCTGTACTCATCTTAAAATTAACAGTAGGAGAAATAGTATTTCACTAGCTTATGTTGTTAATGGAATTCAAAATGTAGTCTCTGCATAGTCTTGTCAAAAAAACTACAAACCCTAGGTTTGTAAAAACCCAAAACCCAAAAGACAGCAAGGTCCATACTAAAAACAACTCCAAAAGCAACAAGAGTAGGCAAAGAAAACAAAAGACTCCACCCACAGTTCAGCTACTCCTGCAAACATCTTGTACCTCAAAACAAAGTATGAAGGACCTGGCTTCTGTGAGGCTCAAACACAGAACCACAGAATCAAGTAAAATAGATTTTACTAATTTTTTTTTTCAAAATATATCCTACAGAAGACTCTTAAAATTTGTTATACACAGAGTATTTTCCACTTCAACATCTAGTTGTATGTGTAAACAATGTCCTTCCTAACACCACCTGCATCCATTAGAAGTGTCCAGCAAATCTTTCTGCACACTCCCAAAGCAGGAACTAGAACAACATCCTCAGGTGCTGATGGAGAAGTAAAGGCTTGGAACAGTGGCTGTAATGACATTCTAAGGCTCAGCAGCAATTTCACTGAGACAGAACAGCCTGTGGTTTGCACACCACCCTCAGATAAGGCTGATGCTGTTTGGTACACCCAGGAAAAAAACAGAAGAGCATGGCAATGGCTCAGATTTACACAGTTTTAATCCCAAATAATTCCACAGTAGGCCCCATGCCTGTTGGTTCTTATTGGTTGGCTCCAGGCTTCCAAAGGCATGCAGCCAGTAGGAAACATTAGACAAAAGGACTTAGGTGGATTAGATGGCATTTAGGCTGGGGGAATCTGGGCCACACCATGCCATCCCTTTTCTGAAAGCCCTGAACACTGCCAGTGTACTTTGACCAACAAATAAGTAACAGATTACTGGAAAAGAACTACATCCCAGTCATGCATTGTACTGTTCTTAGCATGTACAATCAATAAAAATTCCCAACTTGGTTTCTCCAAAAGCAATGGGTTTATAGAAGTTCATGGCCTGCAGTCCAGTGGGATATGAGGGAAACATCCAGTTCATAAACTAGTTTTTTCCTCACTGATTTAGCCTGTGTGTAATAACACAAAATAATTGCTGATCTGTGACATGCTGTTCAAGTTTCTGCTCTATTCCTTTGCTTACATAAGGGAGACTACTGAGAAAAAAAAAATCTTATTTTTTGAAAACTTGTATCACACTCCACAGTACAGATGCTGTTGTTTTGTACAGCATTTCATATCAACTGAACTGCAGGAAAAGGGGTTTAGAATGATAAAACCAAAGCCACATCATGAACAGAAGAAATATTTCTGTGACAATTGTATTGTGTTACTTGCAGAGGAAGTATCAACAGCCTTTATTAACTTACTACAACTCTGTTTGGGATTAGAATTATTTAAACCAGAGCATGTATCAAAGGTCACTGATACCATCATGGCTATACCACATTGCACTTCTGCAGAGATTAATTTTCAAGGCAGAGAGAAGTTACCTATTATTTTCCCCATGCAGATCATCCAATTTAGAAGTGAAGAACATAAATTCCTTTGAAGAATATTTAAACAATACTAAAAGCAAAACAAATGGCTTTGGACAGACTGCACAAGTGTAAGAAGCTTTCCATAAGTTACCTGTCCTTAATCCACTGACAGAAATATCAAAGCAGCATTAGGGATATTGACTAAACCTCCTAGCTACTCTGCACATATCAATACCAAACTTAAACCTGTAGTTTATACAGATACAAATAGATTAATTTCACTTCTTGAAATAAAGTAAATTCAGAAAGCAGAAATCTTAGCACATGGCAAAGCTCCAGAATCTCAACATTATTCCTCAGGTCTTAAACCTAGAGCATACTGAAATATAGTGCATCAAAAACCAGGAAATCCAACTCAAGTAAATATACATTTTTAACATTTCAGCTGATGTCACCTACTCCTTATTTCTTGACAACAGCTCTAGTTTTACAACTTAAGAACTATAACCTCTCCTCTGACCAAACTCCCTGTACAGTGGAAAAGATGAAGTTGACAAAACCAATAGGCAATTTGACTAAAATTCTGATATATGCATATTTACTTATAAATGATATACATATATTGCAAATAAAGGAGCACAGGCCATACACAAGAAACATCGTAAAAAGACTGGGGGTTTAGAGAACAGCTAGAATTACAAATGAAGGGAAAGGGGACAGGGAAACTTCTGTATTTAACTGGGTTTAGGCTTAGAACATGGTTTTTCTGTATCTTCCTGAACACAAGAGTCATTTCAAGGGGACATGCTATAAACCGACAGAGACTTTAACCTTTCAGTCATCAGTGTTAATGATTAGCTTGAGCTATTTAGTAGCCTGAGATAGATAATAAATCTCTACAGCTAATCACTCCAGGCCACAGAGAACAATGGGCACTTCAGCTGCAAACCTCTGTGGAAAGGCCAAGAAACAGAGGCATAAGGAAATGTAGGGATCTTCACAGAGCCTCAGGGGGTACCTTTACAATGCAGCTTCTTGTTCTCTCAAAGGACAAGTTAAACTGCATTTTCCATTGCAATATACAGTTTGTAGTCTATCAGAAGCCGCTCCTGCTAATGCCAAGTCAGGCACATTTCACAGCAAACAAAACATTTAAATGAGAACTGCACATTTGAAGACTGAGGTGCAGGGCACGATGCATAACTTTGGTTTCCTGTTAAGGAGGGTCGATGGTCTCACCCATTCTGCCAGCTGATTACATCTCATGACATCAGAAAGCAATTTTCTAACTCCCATATTCACATTCCATTAGTCTCCATAGTAAATGACTGGTAGAGAGTATTCATAAGACATCATCTCAATAAATCTTACTCCCAAATACTTCCAAATGAAAGTGAAATTTTTCTATCATTTGGAACACTATTTAACATCTATTTCTTTGGATGTGACAACAAGCAGACACTAATCCATTAGGTACAAGTGGCCTTTGCTAAAACTGTTTAATTTTCTAGAGACAAGGTAGGAAGGCAGGAGGACACAGAGCAAGGCAGGCTGTGTGCTTTGCACTTAGCAAGAAATGGACACCATCAATCAACAGTGGCTATATCCTTTCTTTTAATCACTTCAAGTAGCTGGGATGTCGGAAGTGACACAAAGCGAAAGAGTTAGAGAGGTGAGAGAGGGATCACAGTACTATACTGTTGAAAACCTTTTCATTTCAGAAAAAAACTTGTCCTCAACGCTCACACCAATAACAAAACGATCTCTTGCCAGAGTACAGAGTGCATCAATAGTGACCACCATGTGACTTTTTTGACTTTTCTAACTGGTAAAGAACTGAATTTCCATCCTTTTGCATTTGCCTCGTTAGATTAATGATCACCCTCAATGGGTATACTAAAAAAATAAAAATGCCCCAAACCAAATTAAAATTCAGATTCCAACAAAGTATTTAAAAATGACCATCACCTCCGCTTTAGTACACTGGAAAACCATCACCTACAAGCAGAAATACAAGAGGATCATATTTTTCAGCAAGCACCTTAGTCCTCTGTGACTGACACACAGGATATTCTCACACACGCAATACCAGTAGCACTTACATTAATTCTACTCCAAAAAAAGAATGCAGATACAAAACATGTTTTCTACCTCTGCTTCTCAATGAAATTCATACAATATGTTTTCTCAAGACGTTTCAAATTTATATACAGACAACACCAAGGTGAGAGCTGTCTCAGCCCTACAGAATTAGCTACAGACTGAACAAATAGATTGCTGTACTGTCTCAAAAAACAGTTTAACCTCTCCCACCCTAGGCAGAGGAAACACTCTAAGAAATTCACAAGTGAAAATACAGTGATGGTTACATCTTTAGTTACACCAGGGACTGCAGCTTGTGTAGGTCCTGCAATAAATTGGTGTTGAACCTTACCAGGCTTTTTTTTCCTATAGAAAGTTGTTCTAATGCAGACAAATTACCTTTCTTTATTTCTAAAGTAGGGTTTTTTCTATTGGTATTTTTAAGCAAAATTGCATTGAATAGAAAAGCATGGCATAACTAAACATCATTCAGATTCTCGATATTGGATTTTTCAACCAGGCCTTGGTTTTACAGTTCTGTTATTACACAGAACAATGTTGCCTTACATTAAATACTCAAGTTCACTATGACTGGCAGAAACACAATCACAAAAATATGACAGCAGTATATAAGAAATATTTAAAATAGCATTTGAAAACTTGGTATGTACAGAAAAAAATGTGCCTGGTCGCACACTAAAACACGATCAAGTTGTTGCAGGGCTGTGGTTCTGTGCTGACAGCTCAATGTAGCTCTAAAAATGTACCCACAGGCTTAGACATACTGGTTTTGGCTAAACCAGTTAGAGGCAGCCAAGTAGAAATAATTCCAGAAGTTAAAATAAATCAGTAATTAAGTGACACTTTTCAGAAATATAATTTTAGTTCTCATTTCCTTTTTTTCCTAAATACTTTCTGGGCTGTTATTTTGAGATGGCTATTAACCACTAGGTTATTTTTAATGCCCTGCATGTGACAGATGTCTCTGGAAGAAAAGGCAGCTGAAGGACAACAAACTCCTTCTCCAGAATGGGTTTTACGTTCAGTGTTACTGTAAGGATCAACCCCAAAAATGCCCTAATAAACTCAGAAGCTGCACTGACAACTTACATATAAATAATTATTTATGACCACTGTTCTTTTGCTTTCTAAAGCAAGCCTACATTTGAAGGACATTCAGCCTCAGTGAAGGAAACACGTCTGACCAGGCTGGAAATGCACTAGGACTGGGATCTGATTTGGAATTCAGACAGGGAGTAAGGAAACTAGGGTAAAGCTAAAGGGTATCCTACAGAGAAATCTGTAATTGCTTTTGGTTCTGGTGCCATTAAAATGACAAGAGGGACCACCACACAGGCTCTCAAGTCAGCAGTTCCCTGAGCACATAGCCAGACACCAAGTAATTGCTACAGAAAAAGTAAAGAAAAGGGAGAGGAGAGAAAGGCAGGTACAGAAAAGTCTCTGTAGTAGAAGATATCATTAATGCAGTAGTAAATGAGTTCTTCATTACAGTCTGGGCCATTGTAAGAATCAAAAATTCCTCAACAATGCAGCATCTAACTGGGTCTGCAAGATGCACACATTTCTGAAAATACCAGATAAATTTAGCACCGAAAAGATGCAATCAGACAGGAACAACGCAGCCCATCTCTCAGATCCAGAAACAATTGAAAAAAAAAAAACCTCAGACCATTCCAGATTAAATAGTAGAGTCTTTACCGAAATGCTTTAAAGAGAAGTAACAGGCAGCTTTGTGGGGCTGAGACAGAAGATCTCTTTCTCTGAGCCAACATTTGGGCCTGGTATGAACTTGAGCTTGAAATCTTCCATTACATATTAAGGAGTATGTTTGCACAGCCATGTGGAAGTTCATCCTTCTCTGAAAATCCTCCTCCCTGCACTGACACCACTACATTGTTCCCTAAGTCACATTTGGGTCACAATGAAAGGATAGCTAAGACGTGATGAAAAAAAAGTAATGATGGGCTGTGTTTTTCAAATAGGTTACATCAGTCCTTCTGGATGTTACTGAGGCAGAATGTACAACAACAGGTGCCAGAGAAATCCATCTGCGCTCCTTGGAAGTGCCAAAACACACAGAACTGGAAAATGTTGCTGCAGACACTCTCAGGTCCAAAATTACTGAAAAAAGATGAAGCAAACCACCAGCCAAGGAATCTAGTAATTTATGGCAGCAATTCTGTTCTTGTCCAATTAGAAATAAAAGGCAAAGGCTTCTAACATCACTGTTCAGTTGCCTGGTATTCATTTTTAGACCAACGTTTGAAATAGACAAGTTAGGTGTTATTACAGCTGCTTTTCCTATGGACATTGCACAGAAAGTCACGTTAGGGGAGAGACAAGCTGGACAAGATGTAAAACAGAGTGCAAAATTGAGATATTTATGTATCTAGAACTCAAAGGATCAGAAACCACAGCACTGCCCATATCAAGAATAATGGAAGGAGGAGCTTACTGAGCCTGCAAGTTCGATTTGCTATCAGCCTGCTAAACAGACTAGAAATTATTGGGCATTTAAGCCCTTATTGAGAGTTCAGTGACTTCTCAGGGATTAAGAGCATGAGTTGCAAGAGTTTTTGCAACTGTGCATAGCATTGTAAAAAAACAGTTTTGTCTGGATTAATATAAAAAACCTTGAAGGTGGCAGCCTGTATACATTTCATCAACACACAACAAACAATATTGCATGAACTCTAAGATAACAAAACAGTAAAACTGAAGGCTTGGCAATGTTGACTAGCATTCAAAACAAAATTAGAACTTTATTTCCATCTCAAGCAAGCTACCTTACTTTTTCAGTACTTAAATATCTCTTCTATTGCATTCTAGTGATAATTCAGGTGTGAATTCTATGTATAATTCACCTTAGTTTTGGAATCTCTAATTAGACTGGCAGACACAGGTGGAAGAACACGATTTAAATCGTAATGACTGCTCAGATCAGTTTAGGCTCTGTCAAAGACAGAGATATAAGAAGTTATGGAAAGCCTCTTATGCAGGGAGAATAAAATATAAGTAATACTTTTTTACATCATTTTCTCATTTGAAGTGAGAGAAATAAACACATGACTACACAATAAAAATTTTTGAATTTCACTTCAGCCTGACATGATGTCCTTTATTAAACTTCTACACCTTTGTAGTCAACACATTATCTGTAGAAGACATTATTTGTTTACTTGCTAACTGTACAGATTTTTTAAAAACAGATTAACCTGGTTGTACTAGAAGATAATAAATCATTGGTGAGCAAGCAAAAATTTCCCATTTACAGGATGCTTTGAAGTCAGAGATGGCTAGACAACGTGTCCTCAAGATGACACAACAGGGAAATAGCTTACTTGGTGAGGATATTCACATGATGCAAAACTCACAGAGCCACAATGCACAATGCGTTTTTTATTTTGGCATAGCCTCAAGGATATGACAAGCAAATTAAAGCTCTTTCTACTTTGCTCCCTCGCATACCTTTTCCTTCTTCCTCCTCGTGCAAGACTACGAAATTAACTGCTGCCACAATTTTGACCTAGTAGAATTCCTATCTTTAGTTCAGCAGGACCTAAATATTATCTCCAGATGTCAGAACACTATAAATAATTCCTGCTAGTTCTTACCTGCCATCAAAAACTATGGAAGACTCTCAGAGGTTTTGTATAGCACTCACTGGAAAGTCATTTCTCACTCTGCTGAAATTCAGCCTCACAGTAGTATCTGTTCATAGAGCAAAGCTTAGGACAGTCTGAAGTTTTAAATAATCTTCTCTAGCAGAGCTTCCCCCTGCCCCCTAAAATTGCAACTGATTTCAGCTTTTTCTGTAATTTCAGCAGGACCTCAGGCCCTTCCTTATTTCTGTCCTTGCCACTTGATTCAGTTCTCTGTTGAAGAAGCAAATTTTTCACTACTGGCCAAAATTCAAGTCTATGATTATTCCCCAAGACCTGAAGCCAAAATTTCCCTCAACTTGCCCTTTTTAGCTTAGAAACAAGATAGAATATATTTAATAACATATCAAACAAGTACAAAGTACTTTCCCTGTGTGTATACTTGTTGATTTCCTTCACAGAACTACCATTACAATAACTGTTTCATTTTTACAACAACTTTGTGCAAGAGAAGACTGCCTTAAAACACCTTAAGCTTTTTCTTAAATTAAATGAAGTACTTATTTGCTAATATGAGGGAAGTCAGTATATTTTTGCAGTAGATCTGAAGTCAGCAACAAAATACAGACCAATTAAACATAGGGCCACAGTATGTGCACTTCAGGGAAAGGATACTACACTGACAAAGCCCTGCAAAGGTTTTACCTTAGTGTATCTATCCATTATCACACACCCTTGCTTTTCAGTTCGGAACTGTGCTTTTGGTTTTGGGGTCAGGAGAGCATTTTATTTTATGGGACAAGGGAAGTAAGGGAAATGTAAAATTATCTAAGGCGTTAAAGCGGCTTGAAAGCAGCTAATGCCATAAGCTGCTTTCAATTCCTTCGATCTGTTTAAAGGAGGAGGGGGACCAAAAAAACTCACAGACAAAAAGTATTTCTGAAGGAAAACAAGAAGCCTTGGTGAAATAGTGGTTCAGGAGGCATATATAAATATGACAAGCTTTCAAGGAGGACATTTGTAATATTTGGGGGCAAAGATATGAAAACTCAAGATTAGCTTTCAGGAAGATACTGTGGTGGAGCTGACATTATCAAGTGCATAATTTACTCTTGGTGGTGAATGGTTACAGCTCTGGAGTAACTTTGGACAGATGTTTCCAACAGTGCAGCTGAAAAGGGAGAGGTGAGAAGCAGAATGGGTAACCAAATACAACAACAGAATGGCTGCAGGCACAAGCACATGCAGCAAGGCACCCCAAGGCACAAACACAAGAACAAGTCTGCCCATGGACCTTCCAGGGCAAGACCTTTCCATACTGACAAAACCTGATCTTTTACCATAATGTTACCAAGTTTCCATATTTGGTATCAAGCACAGGCAGAGCTATCCTTGGAAAAGCATTTCCTTGAATTATTATATTTAACCGCCACAACTAGCATTCTCAGTTGGGGCTTTATCTTATGTCTAGATATACATGGTTAATCTTGGCAAAAAATGCCAGACAATATTCATATCTTGAAGAGGTGATGTAACATTAGGAATAAATGCATCTTGTAGTTACAATTTTCTAAGCAATAAAAAGACTATGGCATTAGGAATTTACTGGAGAGCAGCTAGCATTGCACAGTCTGCATGTTAGAACTCCACTGATAGCCTCTGTTTTATTTCTCCCCACTTAGGAAAACACTGGAAATTAAAATATTGCCCAAATACTGTTAAGGTTTTACAAAACAGGTCTTTCCTTGGTCCCTGGAAAAAGAAACACCACCTCCTCTTTTTAAATACCCTTTTTAATTATTCTACAGGCAAATTCTGTTGCATTGGTAGACCTGAGCAGAGTCTCATTACTAAAAAAGAATGTTACTCTGTATTCCACACCAGCAATCATTCAAAACCTACTACACAAGCAAGATGAAAGCTGGGAATTTTCTATTAGGAATTTAGATTGAAGAGCCTTTGACAGCTTCTGAAATCAGGCCTTTAACTGCTCTAAGATACCTGTTACCACTCATCACCTATCTTACACTACTGACAAGGTTTCAGAGCTCAACCATCCTAGTTCTCTGTACTTTATACAGAGGTATCAAATAAACCACATGATGTCTCAGGTATGGAATTTGAAGCAAGCAGTATTTCTGGTGCCTGTAATTGAATAACTGATGGACATTAGCTTGTGTAAGCGCTTACAAACACAAATTACCCAGCATGGGACAAAACAGGAACTTGAAACACCAGGGGAACCAAGACAACCAACTCTTCAGGTTGTGCTGAGCCCTTAAATGCCTTGAAACTCATGTTAAACCAGAACTAGAGAAGACATTTTGAGGACCCTCCACAAGATTAGAAGCAATGTGGTTGGACTGAAGAGGATAAAACTCTCCCTCATCCTCAGTTCACTCTTACCTTGCAACCACTAAAAGAGTGTCATGGTTATGTTTCCAAAGGACTGTAGGACTGAAATCCACACTTCCCCTGTTCCAACTCTGCCCATATGGATTTGGTTACTTATTGTTCCATGACCATGTAAAAGCCAAATGACCTATACTAGGCTACATACAAGACCATGGCAACTGTATATAAGACTGATATATACATATACACACACACATATATATATATAAAAATATGACTGATATAAGACCATGGCAACTGTATATTGCCCAACACAACAGCTCAGCTGCAGGGGACGTTCACCTTTCAGAATGAAAGAAAACTTGAGAAGATGTTCAGATCTCCCAGCCCAATGGAACCCAAACAGTTCTTCAGGTGTTTTTCTGCATCACCGTTGCAGTTAACCTGAACGGTCAAAACGGTTCTGAGCAACTCCCATTAGAAGGCAGTTTCAAAAGGATGCAGGGCTGATGGGTCTATTCACCACCCAAAACCTATTTTGTTCTAGCACAGTTTCAAAAGAGGACAATTTGTTTAAAATTTTTGGAAATTTTAGCACGATTAGCCCAGAAGGAGGTAGTTTCACGTGCTTCTTAGAAACACTGCCCAAGTTCTAAATTATGCTGGAATGTTTTCCTAGCTCAGTACATCATCTTCTTTTGCCTGTTACTTCTGCAGTTACTGCATATTGTTCATCCACTAGTTGTTCATTGACCTTTTCTACTTTCAGTATTTCCAGAGTCAAAGCACTTCAGCATTATTTCCAAGTCAAACCAGTGAAATGTAGTTCTTTTTATGCCTGTATTCAGTTGATTGTTACTATCTGACATTTGGAGAACAATTAAGGACACAAACCCCAGGTAATTTTTCCTAATTAGAACAGTATCTGTACAGTCTGAGATGGCTTCTTCCAAGCTTGAAACTGCAATCTGCTTCTTCAATGAAAAAGTTGTTTCCTCTACCTAAAAACTTACAGACCAAATCTATTACTTTGGTAGACTGCTGGAGCTGAATACATTTATATCTATAAAAAAAGCAAGAAAGCATTTTTGAAGTGAAAAGGAGAAGTGAAAAGGTATTGTGATGACTAAGGAAAAAAATGCTTGAAAAACAGGGTTTGCATCAATTAGACAAGGTCAGTGCTGGGAGACTTATTTTTTACTTCTCTGGTCACCAATATTTACCTGCCTAAACAATCAAAAGTGAAATCATTATCCATTATGATCAAATTACTGCTATGAAGAATTATCATTATTGCCATAATAAACATTTTCTTTAAAAGGGTAGTTCCAATTCAAATAAATGGTGTCAGCTCACAGTTAAAATTGAGGAACATGGAAAAATATCTTTAATTTGAGGGACATGGAAAAAATATCTGGTTTTAAGGCCACAGAAATGCCTGTTGAAATTCACATCAGCAGCACGACTTATAGGTCTAAAGACAGAAAAGTAAACAAATTCTACCCTCTAAAAACAGCATCAACATCACAATTTTGTGGTTTTATTTTTTCAGGCGAAAAAACGTGGAAAGAAGGACATCACCATCTCATTTGCTCACTTCCAATTTCAAATGCCACTGAAACGCCACAGTTTCTAAGCTCTACTTAGAAATGCTTCCAGTAATGCTTCATTTTTCACCATCTGATGCCACCCACTGAAAAGAAGCACAGAAACATGGAAATCAATAGGCAACGCTCACTGAAGCAGTGGGGGTTCAGATGTACTTTACAGCAGAAAAACATTGTGCCCTACGTAAGAGAAACCCTACCCTTATATCCCACCCTCACTGCACCTCGTCAAGAATTTCTACCAAAACACAAACATATCAACCATTCCTGGAACTATTGTTCGCTGCAAGGGCTCAGTCCACACCAGTGCTGAAAGCTCACACCACCAGCCATTCTGGATGCCACCTTCCCACGCAGTAACAATTTCTGGTGTGCAGCATGACCTCACCATCCTTTAGAAAGCTCTGCTCCAAAAGGCCAAAGAAATATTTCAGAAAATGGCTGTAATAACAACACAAAATTATTACAGAACCTAATTTTGGAAAAAAAAATTCTAGAGCTTTTAGCTTCATGCTCTTCCCCCACTCTGTACTGCTCAATCATTAGCATATTCATATTTTCTGGATCGTGCTATCAAAATCTACATAACAGAGATTAACTCCCTCACACAGCAAATACGTGTGAACATCTCTTAGCAACAACCGGTCATGAGCCAGCAAGGAAACTTAACAGTGATCCCACTTAAAACATCCTACTTATGCATACCAAATGATAATGCCATCAGTAAAAATCCAAACTGTTCACTAAAGCAGCATTCTCCCGAATGCTTGAAATTAAATCCTCCCCAAAGAAGTCAGACACCAGAAGGAGCTGTGCTTCGTCCTTGACAGCTATTCCAACAACGCTTGCAAGGGAACAGTAACGTGTGCTTCTGTCCCCAGTCGCTTCAGTTCCAAAATTCACATTCAGGCACTGCTTAAAATTCACTATGCACAGAATGTGCCTACATTACCATCACCAGAGCAATAAAAAAAGAGAAAGAGGGAAAATATTAACAGTTTTCTATGTTACTCAATCATGTGGAAAAGTAATTTTGCCAGTCTAATACAGGTACCAATCACTGCAGCAACAAAAATCAGACTTACCAACCAGCCTCTACAAGGTGTGAAAAATACGAGCAAGCTTGATATCAGTGGCCTCCTAATTGCATGTGTAATAGCAATTTAGTTATGGTACTGAGGGTCTTTTAGCCAGGCCAACTACATCTGCTCCTCCAACTGAATGAAGTTAAATTAAATATCTGATCTCCTACTAACTCTAGTCTCTTATCTGCTCTTTGCTACCCTACAAGGCCTTTAGGGGTAATCAGAGCAATACTTTTGGGTGTAACTCCTCCCCTTTGCCATCATAACGTCCATTGCTTCAAGGAAGGTGAACCTCTAAAAAGTCAAGTCATATTTACATGCCTACAGATGAACTGGGTGAGTTATTTCATGCAGACACTTGGTTCTCTGGTATTTATGTTGGCCAGAAGGCTCTACTCCTCATGGGCCTGAGAGTTACTCAGAGGGTAACGAAAAAAAATCCCCAAGTCATTTTACTTTTTTCATTTTACTACATGCTTAGAACATGCTTAACTTTATGTAGCATATTTCTCAAAGGGCTGCTATACCTTAGATAACAGGCAATTAAGTATTCACAAATCTCTTCGGGGTAGATGGGAAGAGAACACTGCCATAAACCAAGAAGAGATAAGTGAACTAGTTCAGAAAGATGGATAGAAATAAAGCCTACCTTGACTCTCTGTGGAATGCACAGACCACACTAAGAGAAGAGGGACCAGAATTAACTTCACAAGTGTGAACTTCCCCCAAACAAGGTAATAAAAAAGACAAAAGCCAAAGGTGCTGTGTTGAGGAAGTGAAATGTAACAGAAAAAACAGCAACAAGGCAAGCAATGCCTTCATTAAATTCAGTCCATTTTCTTGAAATACTTTAAGGAAGCCAGTGAGTTTCAATTGATTGGAATGTACCAAAGAGGGACACTAAGTGCTTGATACCAAACCAACTGCTTCTTAGCAAAGAAGACTGAAAAATACTTTCAAAGTAGTTTTTTAATAGAACTTTAATCTCAAAAAAATCGATCTACACATTCTTGGAAAGGATATGTGTTACAGTTTTTAGGAAAATGCACTAAATTCTTCCTTTAATGCAGCAGTTAGTGCTTACATTAAGTGGAAAAACTAAACCTGTCTCAGCTGATTACATTTTCCATAACATCTAACACCTTCTGAAGTATTCCTCTATCCTCATGCTTTTGTCAACTTTTGTTTGACCTTAAGTCAAAAACAGATATGCATGTTTCATCCTGAATCCTTCAATACACACAGACTTGTTTGAATTACAATAATTTCACTGAAAATTATGTTGCCATTCAGCTAGCTGTGACAGAAATAACTGTCTGAATTACTATCTAGGGGAAGCAGTCCTCCACTAAAGTTAAGACCATTATCTCTGCTAGATACTTTATTCAAAATCTTCAGTGTGGGTTGTAGAGCTTCATCACTTTTTTTTGTCCTAGCATATCTCATACAGAGTAAAAAGGAAATTATTCTTAAATACTCAACACAAAATTATCAAAATGTTTCACGGCTTATCAGTTCAATCCTTTCATATTCATTTTAAGAATATACCCTATAGAAATCTCCAAAATTGTAAATAGTAGTTTTAAAAATATTACTTGGTAGGTTTTGATAGCTGTTATCAGGCATTAAACTACTCAACAGAGAAGTTAAAAGCCATTCTCCTTTATATATTGTACCACTTGTACATTACTCATACCTCAGGAACACAGAAGTCCTTCGCTGATTTCCCACTGACAGCTTAAGCAAAGTATTTGTTTGTTGGAGAGTTGAACAGGACAGTTACTGTCCAGCTGGGATTCTGTGAAGCTGTATGTCAATAACTTGGGAGTTTCAATCAAATGCTCTAAGTAACAAACTCAGAATTAATGCACTCTTTTTGAATAACTCAAGATAATGGAGTAGCTGTATGTTGAATAGCAAGAAAGTACAATTTATAGCTACATGAAAGAAAAATTACTTCAACCACCTTAACCATCTTTTAAAATGTTTAAAGAAAAAGAAAACATGTTTCTGATCTGATTTTAAGATTTACTTCATAAAGTAGCATTTTGCTGTCATTCTACCAGTTTCAAGAATTCTAACAGGCAATTATGAAAACAGACTTGAGATGAAACACAGCATGAGGCTGCACTTCATTGCAACCCCAATTTCAAGTTCGTACATCTTGCATGGAACTTGGCAAATAAATTTATTACAGCAGTTTTATGTTTTCAGCTACCAGCACGTCCAAGATCAAGTAGTGGTTTAAGTGAAGTAAGCACACAAAGCACACTACCAGTGCTTCCCAGGGACAGTGAAAGGGTGCAAGCAGGGTGTTGAGCAGTACCCTGGGGTAGCAACAACCCAAACAGGTGTTAAGAACTCAGAAGGCATTCGTGTCCTGCCTAATTGCACAAGCAAGTCAGAGGTTGTGTCACTAGGTGTGGCTTCTGGGATGAGACTGAAAAGGTCTCAGCAGTGCAGAGCATTCATCGTTCCCAACATCTCTCAGATCATCCCACAATCAAATGGGGACATTTGTTGAGAGAGAAGTCAGTAACAAATCTACAAGGACAACGAGTACCCATCAAGATGCAAAACTAAAATTAACAAACACTGGCAGAATGGCAGTAGGAATACTCCATCTATATGGCATCTCATGATCCATTTCATGTCCACGTGAAATGGAAGAAGTAAATGTGTGTGCCTTTTCTGAATTATGCTGGCCCATTTTTGAGGCACAAAGCTGCATTATTAGCAATCCTCTGAAAAGAAGAATTTGCTTATAAGGCTGAAAGTGGACTTAGAGTCAATCACCTATCTGCTGATCAGGTATTGTGGCAACCACTGGAAACTTAAGATAGTAAATGACACCACGGACACAGGCTGGCCACCACCAGTACAGTGTTCTATGAGATTTCCAAGAGTTTCTCACTTAAAGTCTGTCACAATGCCAAAAGCACAATATGTTCATAAATTGGAAGAGAAAGAAACTGGGTTAAATCCAGATGGATACTTTCACTTAAAGATTCCTTACCAACAGTCTAAAGTAAGAAAATTCTGCAATTAATTTATTCTGTTCTAAGCAATTAAAAGTATTTAAGATGCATCATCTAATAGAACACAAGTAGAGAATATGGCCGAAGCACCTCTCTGCCAATACAAGTAATTAGGTATACCATTTGTTGCTATGCAGCTGAACTGACTCAAAGTTCTGCATTAGCCCTCACATTGCAGCCCCTTTTACACAGAATTGCCAGCTTGAGTCTACTCCCACAGTGCAATGAGCACGCCATGAAGTGGCTGTGAATCACAGATGGTGCCAGCAGAGATCTCTCCATTCTCATCTCTAGTCATTCTGCAGGCAGGGAAAGGCACTGGCTGCAGAGCCCCCACCTCCTGCAGCTTCAGCAGCAGCTCCACTCTGCTTTGCCACAGACAATCAGCTTACCTGCCACTGCCTGGCTCTTCAGCCTGGAGACGTGTTCTGTGTTCACTGCACACTGAATCCCTCGTGCACTGCTGACACTGCAGCACTCTTTAAAACCTACAGATGAAGCCGCTTATCCCCTGCCGCGGTCTGCAAGGCAGCTCTCATTCACAGGTGAACTCTGTGCACACATCAAGGGCACAGCACAAATTAATAATGTGCCACACCTGGTAACACTGCAGGTTTTCTCCCCTGTAACTAATTCTGCAGGTGGTATTGTTATGGAACATGGAAACAGCTATATAAAAAAACAGAATGAGAAGTTCCACTTGCTAAAACTGGCAGGATTAAATACTTCAGCATACCTAATATTCAACACTTTAAAGTAGCCATTTGACAATAAGGGAGCAGAAAGTATTTGATACCATTAGCACATGGTTCCATCTGTTGTAAAACTTAATCCCCCAGAAGCTTGAAGTTACTTCCACACTATGCTGAAGAACCAATTCTCTTGGCCAGCAGCATTACAGGAAACATCCTGTTCTTCCTTCCTTTTAATGATTACCTCCCTATACATCCAAAGGAAGCCAGAAGCACTAGTCTAGCCAGCTGGAAATATCAAGTATCTTTACCAGAAATCTGGACAAATATTCCCATGGCACAGTGTAGTGGGAATATTTGGAATAACTCACAACTCTGGGTTGACACAATGGCTAAACAGGGGAGAAACAAGGCAAAACCCTGCAAAGTACTTAACTAGCTTAGTGTTAAAAGAGGCCTGGAACACAGTGCTGAGACAACAGCAACATCTCTGTGATGGACCTCTGGCCACTAAAACCAACACTGATTGCAACACAAAGAAGCAGAGTCCCTACGACAACTTGCTAGGGAAGGATCTGCTGTGAAGCAGCAAAGGAGCTTGGGCAGCACAGCCAGTGGTGAGTACAGAGCACAGCTGTGCAGTACAACTGCATCTGCTCTGCAGCTGCCTTGCCAGGAGAGCATACCAATACCCTAGAAGGCCACAGCACTTCTGTTGTAGATGTGACCTACATACAGAAACCTCATCTTGCAAGTCTTGTCTGCAATACCATTATATATTATTCAGAGCACAGCCAAATTTCCTTATGGTCTCAGAAAACTCAGGATAATCTCTGCTATGGCTATGTGCCTCCTCCTCCCTTCACTTGTGCAAAATCGATGTTTACCCATGTTGAAAGCTGTCAAGGGGCTGGTACATCCACAGGGAAAAAGTTAAATTTAGTAAAAATGTAAAGCCAGCTCTGCCACACTACAACACAAAAATAACACCTGTTCCTCCAAGGAGAAAATATGTTTCCTCACACTTTCCTTCAAAGTGGGACAAATCAGCCCCACACCCATACCTGTCTCCCTCCCCAGACTGCCAATGCTGTCATGTGGCTGTGATCTCCAGCAGGAATGGGCAATGGTGTGCTGAACTGTGTGCCTGAACTCAGCATGACTAGCTGAGACTCTTGAATTTCACTTCACACATAGAGCAGATAGATGCATGCACATACACACACAATATAGCATGTCACACACACAAATATGGTACACAAGAAATAATTTGCTCTGAACAGTTGCTTGATGAGTGGAAACAGTAATCCAAGGTTATCTGAAATGTGTTAGCACTGTCAGAAATGGCAGAGTTCATAACAAATATCAAGACCTGCAATGTTTGCTCCACCCTTAGCTTCCTTCTATCTCATCATGAAATATTTTAAGCTTCAGAGAAAAAAAAAATCATGGCACATTCAAAGCTAGCCTTAACTAACATCTTGTGCTGGCTACTTAACAGCTCATTACCATGAAACATGCTAACATTTTTGCATTTATAAGAATTAAACAGCTTAAGGACCATCTCTACAAACAGACATATCAAGGAGGAAATATTTTTATTGTCTTGGCAACACCAGAAAGAGTGGAAAAACCCCAACCCTGTGACACTAGCAGTTACCATCTATTGAAAGTTTATGATCTGAGAACAATACAACTAAAAATGTACTGCATAAATTAAAGACAAAAATACTCATAGATCAGCTAAAAAAAAGCCTAACAGTTCTCTTTCATTTACACTTTTCTGAAGTTTGACACTAAGTAGTAAGGTAAAACAGGATATTCCTAGACTTCTTGACTTTTAACTGCAACAGCTTTTTATTTCTGCATAAACTGAAATACTGGCCACTGTTACTAAGCACTATTTTCTTAGCTAAAAAATATAGCAACATAACACTACACAGGCACATTCAAAAAGGACATTGCACATAAGGCTCTTTGAAAAGAGGTTTTTATTAGGGGCGTTCACATTTACCACTTGGTAAATGTTATAAACCAGACAAATATTAGATAGTATTTAACTGAGAACTGGCAACATTACAGCATTTAAATTATATATTAATTGTCTGAGTCTAATTCAGATTAGCATGTGTGCACTCACCTAAGCACCACAGGCAACTGCAACTCTGTAAAAGAATATACTGCCTCCTACATGCCAACAGCAATTCAGCACACCAGTTACTGCAGCATAGGGAACAACAGTGTACTATGCCTGGTTCTCTCTTGAAAGCCAGCAACCATAGACAAAATAAACTTTAAAAGCAAAGTTTGAAAAAATTAAGCATTTTCATCTATTTTCCTTTGTCCTACAGTTTCTCTTTGGGACAACTCTGTATCTCCTGAGCAGCTGGTTCTCCAGGACTCAGAGATACAGGAAAAACAAGGGTGAGAGGAAGAAGAGAGAATAAGGAGGCAGCAACTCCACATCAAGAGAGCTCTGCCATGGTGCCACACAAACCAGACAATGATATTTATGGTTGAAGCATGCTCACAACATGAGCTACTGTCCGTGACCACTGTCTGCAGAACTCACAGGCAACTTGTAATTGGCATCTATTCTCAGCCACACAGAGCAAACACCAAGTTATTTTGAGACAGTTAAAACAAAACAAAAAGTCAACAGCTAAAAAACTTCCATCATTTCACATTTTCTAATACGAGCTTGGAAAACAAAACCATTTATAAATTTTCTTTCCCTGTTTATTTCTCTCCCTGTACTAAATATTTTACTAAATCCTGAGGCAAGGTCTGTGCCTACCAAAATACTAGGCATGCAGGCTATTCTTTGTGCTGTTTCCTGCTCTGTGGCCTAGAGGGAGAAATACTTATGCTGTTCTCCTTAGAGCAAAAAGCACTGCTGGAGGCAGAAATACTCCATCAGCTGTGGAAACTGGTGTGCACAGCAGGTCTGCACAATCTTCCCTGAGCAGCACAAACACTCAGAAAACTCTCTACTAAATGGCTTTGGAGATAATCTGGTATTTTCTAGTGATGTAATACTCCTAAATATTTTGCACTTGAGGTTTTGTTTATTTATTTTAAATAAGGGAATGGATGAAAAGTGAAATATCTCACCCACTAGTGACTGTTCAGAGCACAAGGCAGGGCAACATCCCTCCTTCAAGAGAACAGGAAAGGAACTTTTCACTCTACTTAAACCAAAATCAGGCCTCTCATCCAGCATCTTGCACATTCTTAACCAGTGTCTTAATGAGAGTTTTGTTGGATCAAAAAAGAAACACAAACACAATATGGAAAAACAGAAGATGCCATCAAAAAAACCTGTCAGTTTCTGTCCACTCAATTTGTAACTGACAGTGTGTTAAGAAAAATAAGTGGTTCATACAAGTTTCAATCTTTAAGCTACTGGTGAAGAGAGTACAAGATTAAACAAGTAAGGAAAAATTCGGAGTACAATTTGCATCTCTGAGCACGATGACAGCTATGCAGCCCAACAGGCCACATCATTCATTTGGACGTGTGAAATACCCTGTGGAGAGGTTTGAATCTTAAAGTAGCTCTCTCAAAGTAATGGATGAAATAGTGCATGATAAACCAACTTGTCAGGAATCCTTTTACAGCTATTCCAACTGGAAATAAGCAGCCCTCTCAAGGAACAGCAAAAGAAAAATAGTTATGTCTGATATGCTTTGTCTCTAAGCCAGAAGAAACTAGTCTGAAAAGCCTATTTACAATCTTTAAGGCATGTATTAATGCAAAGGGACAGGGAAAGATTCTTTGCAACTGCTGGGAACTAACTACACAGGAGAGAAAAGCAGAAGAGTATTTACAGGAGAAATAGAAAGACCAGCAGTAAAAACTGATATAAATGGCGCTCCTAATTGCCCAAGGGGAAAGGTATTACAACTTCTTCCAAAGGGATTTCAGTATGCTATATAATAAAGCAGAATAAAATATTCTCACACTGTCACTTAAGGGAATGGAACGCATTCTAAATTTAATATGAACCTAACCTAAGATTTTTTTCTTTTATAGACCATAGCCTGTTTTTTCCCTTATGTGAATAAGCCACTGTATGGTAACTTACACATAATCAGCCTTTGCTGTATATACAACATTCTGATATGAAGTTTCCTGTTTCAACTAAATTCAGTGGAATTATCCAAGTGAAGACTGATGGCTTAGTCAGTTGTTAAGATTTGGACAAACAGTTCCTGTTGATAACGATAACAATAACAAAAGAATAAGCATTAACAAGGAACTGAACATTTCAGCAAATTACTATACTCACCAAACACAAGAGCCAGCAAAAAGCCATCATCTGGCTTTTGGTATGTAGACTCTCCCTCTGAAATCACTGTCACTTCACAGATTTAAGGTGAAATCTGATGCTGACTGAAAACTACCCTTTAAGCTAGCAAAGATTTCTGTGAAATCAGCACTTTGGAAAGCTCTAGATTAGAGCAGACTTATAATCAGGATATAGTTTGTAAACATTACTAAAGACTCATTTCCTTAATAACACCACGGCTGTATTTGATGGCCAGGTTAACTCCAGTCTACCCTCTCAAGGTCCATTTAAGTGGAGGAGGTGGGAGAAAGTTAAAAGAGGAAGTGAAGAGCCACAGCAAGGCACTGGTTCTCCTTTGGTCCCTCAGCCCATGAGGCCACAGATCCTGCAGCTCCTCTGCTCAGGGAGCACAGGCAGCTCTGTCAGACCATGCTGGCTCTACTTTCACTTCTAAAATCTATAAACATCTATATAGATGTTTATAGACTTACATATAAATCTATTCTATTTATAGAGCTATAAAGTATTTCTCCATAGTATTCTGAACACTCAGTAGAGGTCTCACTTTGGAGAAGAAAAATTATAGCCTGTTCCCTTTGTCATTCTGAGCTAATCTGTGCCTGCCTGGGTACACTAAACCAGGCTGAATTTCCAGCTACCAACATGCTGTATCTTCCCATGCTGAGGGCTGTCCCTCAGGCAACTTCAACATCTTTAAACATTTCCTAAATCCTCTTTTTTCACAAGGAGCTTTTGTTTCACATTAAACATGCATCACATCTTATCAGCAGTACCTTTCACAGCTACCTCCTGTTTTCAGAGAAATAGGAGAGGGAGAAAAAAATATCAACCATGACTTAAAGCTGTGAGTATGCAGTACAAACCCAGTTTGGATTTTTCTTTTCACAAACTGAAAGCCATTAAAAAACAGATGCTTACTACATTAAGAGGCCTTTTCTTCCATCAAGACACTGACAAGTGAGGCACATAACTCTTGTAAATCCTAAGCAAAAGGCTTCCTCAGAAAAAGCAGTAAATAACACGTATGGAGCTGCTGCCTATAGACAGGACAGAACATGAGCAACTCCATGGTGTGGTAATGATAGATATAAAAATATACAGCATGGTTAAAAGAGAAAGAAATACTCTCCAAATATCAAAGCTAGTGAGGATTTAATCCTTATTCTCATAAGTTTTATTTTCAGTATTAAAATCTGAACTTGTATCAATACACACAGTATGAAGTGTGCAATACAGTTTCTACTGTTGAAAACTGATCAGGTCAATCATACATACATTAACTTACAGAGTCAAACTTCCTCTTTCAGCCAACAATCCTGCAGTTCTGTAAACACAGATTTTTAACTAGGAATAATAACTTGGCCATTAATGGATTTCTCTTCACTGTGCTCTTCACAACTCAGAGGAGCAGAAAATTCTCCAAATGGTCATACTGCCCAAGGTGAAGAAAAGAGGTCTGAAGGAACAAAGGCTTCAGTTGTTATATTGCACTGGAATGTTCCTCCCCTGTGCTTAAGCCAGCCTTTCATATACACATAGGAAGGCAAAGAACTACATTTTCTGGGGTTTTCCATCAATTAAAAATGATCTCCCTGAAAAAAAAAAAAACAATCCTAATGGCTTGCTGAGAACTTCTCTTCTGTCCCACTTGTTATCCCATCCAGTTCTTCCCTTTTCTGCATCATCCCCTGTCCCTTCCAGGAATTTATCTTTTGATGGGCCACTGCAGCAGCTGTATTTTTTACTCTCTTCTCCTTCCTCCTCTCATCTTCCCAACTGCAAGACCATTTTACTATTGTAATTTAATGTCTGGACTGTTATGGCACAGCTTATTGAAACACAACTATAATTTCACTGTATTTCTCAGCTAAAGTATATTTGAGCCTAAAACTTCGATAAGATGCTGTTTATGAAATAAATCAAATTTCAAAATTCAAGTTGTGACACACAAGTTTTACATAAAACATCAGAATTGACCTACATTGCAAAACAATTATTTTTTCAGTTTTATTACAGTATTTATCCAGCACAGAAAATTAGGTCAGACTCTACCACCTGGATATGTCAAACAGCAAGCCAGAAATGTGTAACTCAGTCCAATAGTGTTTAGAGTTATTTTTTGCATGTGTTACATGAAACAGATACAGTGGGGGATAAATTCAGAACTGTGTGGCACCTACTCTGTCAGGCACTTCAAGCACTGTTTACTGAGACTCCAAAAATTTCGTTTTTACCTAAATTTTCAACATCTTTTCTGTACCTCTCAACATTTATTCCAATAAAGTCCATTACTATACAGAGATTTCTGAAACAGACAAAGCTTATTTTTCTGTGCCAAACCTGCAATTTAATGAAGAGACGTGCTAAGTCACCAAGTTCTCTCTGTTTGCCCCGTTATCTTAGACTGCCAAGTCTACAAAACTTGTCTTAATAACTTTCTAGCTAGCTAGCACTCACTAGTTTCAGTAATGGCTGAAGTACAACAGTTGAAAACAAGAGTAAAAGTGAAAACTGATATGCTATAGCACAGCATCTGACAGGCAGAAAACAAAATATCAAGGAGAAATATCTGGTAGGGTTGACCACTAAGGAGGGAATCCACCTCAGGGATTTAGAAACAGTTCAGCAACCACTCCAGTAAACTGATCAGCACAATCTAGACCAGGCTGCAAGAACAGTCCAAAATTAGCTTTTTAACTTTTTTCCTAAATAAATAAAGAGAATAGTATCGAAACTGCAACCACAGATGGAAACTTTTATTAATATCCTGTTCAGAAAAATTCTGAAAAACCACAGGAATTCTCCAGAATGTTAGAATATGGAATTTGAAAATAATAAAGACACGTATGGGTGTGAGGGAAGGTGACATCTGGACATGAAGAGTCAGGACTCCGGACTGCCAGCACTGGTCCACTGCCAAAGTAATAAATTCACCTTAAAAAGGTTTAAATAAACTAAGTCTATCAGCATTTAATACAACTTAAACTACCAGAAGTTACTACTGCAGTTATACTACATCAAAGATTAAATAGCTCATGAGTAATGGCAAGAGAAAGGGAAGTTCATTAAATCTAAAAATAAATGTACCAACAACTTTTTTGTAGCTTTTAGTGCAGAGAACAAAATTCTCTAACATATATGGCTTTATGCTAATGATTCTATGTATTTAGAAAGTCAATTCTGTTCTGTTATCCAAGCAACCTATGGCTTATTTACATGTGTGCATGCAGAGGAATACACAAATATGGTGCACTAGCCAAAATTCAAATATGACAGCCAACAGGCCTGAATAACAGCTGCCATCACTATGAACTTTAGGCTGTTTTTTAAATACATCTTAGGATCCTTTCCTAAGCCCTTAAATGGCATTTAAGCCACCAGTCAAATGTTTTAAGGCCAATAAATATGCATAATGCTTTTGTTGAATCAAAACATCATCTGCACCAACTCCTGGAAACAACCAACCCACTTAATTACAGAAGTTGATCCTCTTCTTGCAGAGAAGTAAACCACCATCACAGCTCCCAACAGGGGTAAAACCCTCACCAGTATAAAGGTGTGGTGTATTTTAAAGGTATGGTGTCTCTTCATGATCACTCTGTATTACTAGAGCAGCATGTATTTATCACCAGTATTCTATTACCTTGATGAAAATAAGGTTGCCTCTTAGGAAGAGGTCATCTTAAACTGAAGGGTCAACACTAACACTTTGATCAAGGGTGCACTGTCATGTGTATGTAGCTGGTCTGTAACAGCACCATAGAACTCTTGACTGTGTTTAAAATCTTTTTCATAACAAAGAAAACACATTACAACAGCTGTGAAACCTTATCATGTACCACAGAGCTACAGTGTGTTTACTGCCACTTCAGGAATGGATCCACCATGCCCGCCAGAGAAGTTTTTGTCTAGTTTATCCCCAAGCTCCCGCTTGTGCCCTATGTCAGGAGAATGAGAGGGAGGACTGCAAGAGGGAAAAATCTATTCTTTCATTGTTAACCAGACCTCTTCTTGCTTTGGCTTCGAGAATTGGCACATTTGGGATCCCCGCTACACTGAGACTGTGCCTTCTGCTAAACAGGGACTACAAAAACCAGGATTGAGCACAAAAATGGATAAGAGCCATAATTAGAAACAACTTGAAATTAAATTTCTGCAGAAGTGGGACTCCTAAGGGACTCAGCTTTCGCCCATTCTGTTACCTTTTGTCACTGACTTCAAGAAAATCCAAATTAGGTCAAGTCCATAGAATTTGAATTGTCAACATGGAAATTTCCTTTAATAGATTTACTTTCTTTTCCGATTAGTCTTGCATTTATGAAGTTCTCTATACTCCCAACATGTTGCTGCTGCTTCCTTCTTTCAGTGGATTACTGCAATTCTAGCAATGACAGAGCAAGTTGTTTGGAAGTTGCAACACACATTTTCAAATGAGACTCTCACATGGCCAAATACTAAGGCAGGCCAGATCCTTTTCTGAAATGCACTGAAATGCACTTGCCAAAATCTTTGGCTTCAGTTCTGGGAACACTGTAAGGCAGTAACTTTCAAGTCTCCTCTGTTATGCTGGCTTTCTCATTTCCTGATATGCCAGTATCTTCTAAGCAGCTTAAAAGCAAAAACAAAAGAATATGCTGTGCACCCTCACCATTTGCAGTGGGTTATGTTAAAGTCACCATGAACTGAGGATGAACCCCCTACAGCTACGAGGGGTGCTCCCAAGGACTGGCCAAGGACATTTATAATAGGGTTTGGCCTCCAATTGCAGCAGCAGTGAGAACTACACTAATATCAGGGCACCCCAAGGTATCATCTTCTGCATGTTCTGTTCTTTAGCTCCCAGTAGGTGCACGTTTTCAGTTCTAATACTTTATTTGTAACTGAATTAGACATTTTTATTTCAGTTGACATTATTTGCCTCTTGCAAGTTTTTCCTCGATGACATTTACTCATTTTTAATTAGATACTTAAATGTCTGGCACCACTGCTGATGGGCAGCTGAAAAAAAAAAAGTAGTAACAACACTCCTTGTTTATTCTAAACCTCAATTTCCATTTTATTTTCATATGTTGTGGTTTAACCCCAGTCAGCAACTAGGTATCATGCAGACACTTGGTCACACACCTCTCCCCTATGGTGGGATGGGGAGGAGAATTGGAAAAACCAAGAACTGAAGCAAAAGATAATGATGATAATAATAATAACAGCAGTGAGAGGGGCAATAACAAAGAGAAGGGAGATATGAGAGAGTAATAAAGGTAAGTGATGAATGTCCCCATTGCTCAGCACAATGCCCAGCCTGGCCCCCAGCTGCAACTGGCACCTCCCAGCCAAGTCCCCCCAGTTCACACACGGAGCACTGTGCTCCATGTCAGAGAACATTCCTTTGGCCACTCCGGGCCAGCTGTCCTGGCTGTGCTCCCTCCCAACTCTTGTGCACCTCCTTGGTGGCAGAGCAGGGGAAACTGAAAGGTCCTTGACTTAAATTAAGCACCACTGAGCAACAACTACAACAGCCGCGTGGTATCAACATTATTCTCATACTAAGTCCAACACACAGCACTGTAGCAGCTACAAGGAAGAAAATTATCTCTAAATTAACTCTATCCCAGCCAAAACCAGGACCCCATACTACTTGCCAATTCAAGAGTCAAACAGCAGCTCTAAATCTGAGCTAAACTCACTGTACAGGCTCCAGTGCTGCTCCTCTCAGTAACACCTAGAATTGTGAAGAGAGGGCTGTCCTTTAAAAAGGACCTACTAGACTAACACAGATTTTATTTTTTTTAATTTGCCACTAACTTGGTCTAACAAAATAAATGACAATTTCTCCAGCCTCTTGCAAAAATGACTAATAGTTGCTGCCATTAAAGGAACTAACAGAGAAAGCATTATCCAAGGCCAGGAGATTGTTCTAGCAGATTTTAAAACCTCAACATACGTAAGCTTTGCAATCAAATTTTAAAAATCACTCCCTGTTCCAGACGTGTATCTGTACAACTTTATTTATCCAAGACAGATGTTCTCATTACAAAACATATGTCTTGTTTTTCAGTTCTTACACAAATTGCTTTTGTCAAAACACTTAAAACAGCCCAGAAGAGTGAGGTTAATTCCACTGTCCTGTTATGCATCTAAAGTAATGTTTTGCTATTACTGTAGGTGATAGTTAACCATCTGATTGGACATTTTTCCAGAAATCTTAACTTTGATTCTGCCAAGCTCCAGCATTTCTGGTAACCTTCCACCTACCACCTTCACAGGTTAAGAGGTACTGCTTAAGGCCAAGATTTTGTTTCCTGAAGGCCACTCAAGACAGGTAAAGCCTCAGCATAGTATTTCTCACTCAATTCAGAGTTTCTAGACCTTTCCCTAGCATAGATTTGCAAAACCTATCTCAAAACTATTTTACTGGTGCTTACTAGAACTTCATCCCTGAGATTATTTCAATAAATAAATTCACTATTATTATTATTATGATTATTCCCCTTTCTTCACATACCTGTTATTCTATCTTTCAACTGGTTGTAGGATTCTTATTGCCCAGAGCCTGTTCAACAGTTGTAACCAAAGAAAACTCAAATCAAATGTAAGTTTCTCAGAAACACTGAAATAAACATGAAACCCACCCTAATGCCATCTCTCCCAACTGTGCAACAGAACAGAAAAACTTTTCCATGAGGGCCTCCAAAAACAGGCTGGAATCATCGTTTTTTTGTTAATGTACTTACAATAGACATAAACCCCAAAAGGTTAACTTGGCCAGACAGATGGATCTTAACTTCTGTTTCAAAAGAGCAGCACCCTTTCCTAGACAAGATCCCATCTCAACACTCTATCAGTGTATCATTAGCTGGATCAGTCTGTCCACTTTTCTCAGGTTTTTAAATTACATAAAATGATTGAGAGTCTTTATATTCCTTCATATACAACTGGAATGTGCTGCATAAAGATATATCACTCTTCTGTTTTAAGTATCAGATCTTGAACTTCCATCAGCAGGTTCTTTATTGACTTTTAAATTAACATAAATAATCTCTAATCTTGAACAATAAAGAGATTTTACAGAAGACAAAAGTTAGTTTCAGTGTAATTTGTGCAAAAATACAGCAGACAGGATATTAAAATATATTATTAAAGATTGATCATGAATATTGTATGCATATCAGACAGATATTTTGAGGTAACAAATAGTAAGGAGGTTAGCAGCTATTCCAAATCACAGTGGTGTCCATCAGATACACTCTGAGGATATAATAAGTTAAAGCACAGATCACCCACAAGCACAAAATGCATCTGATGCCCACTGTTTTGTCACTAAATTAGTCACCAGCAATTCCTCCTGCACTGCTTCTGAAGTTTTCCACACCATGGTATATTTTCAGAGCTTTCTGAGTCATTGAGCCTGGAAGGAGACACTCCCAAGCACATTATCTCCCCGAAAAAATGTCACACTGAACAGTATTTACCATTATAAAGTACATGCTTCCCAGTGAAACCCAAATACTGCTTCAGAGGGAGAAGCCAAAAGGAATGGGGGGGAAGGAAGGGAAAAGCAAGTCCCCCAGCCAAAACAAATTTTAAATATGACAGCACAATATTTCTGTTGCTATTTTGAATACAGTTCAATGCATGCCTCTGTAGCATATTTTCAGTAAATCCCAGAAGTAACAATTAAGTTATTTCGTTTTTATTATTGTTCTGCTGATACCAACTGGAAACTGGTATTTGGGCTAGATTATATCACCTTTGGCCATGCTAAGTAATATCTCATCTCCGAACAGTTTCGTTTAATGTAATTTAGTTAATGAGTGCTTAAACAAGAGTTAAAGCATCATTCAATAACAGGAAGAACATAAAACAAAACTTCTGATTCTTAGTTGAGGCATTTTTGTGTGGTATTTGCAAATCTGCTCCAAGTGTCCTGGACGCTGCTTTATTCTCCTCAAGGAAAGCAAGAGCTCCAGTAAAACTGGTTATTAGGAAGTGGTGCAGCTTCAAGAGGAAAAAAGTAATGATCACAATCAGAGTGAAGTGGAAGGTGCATTAGAAACTTCCACCACTCAATAACCCATTCCTGTTATTCACTACAGACCTGACAAGTTATTTGCCTAAATTAACTAAGAATACATGGTAAGAAAACATGGACAAGGTAGAGTTACACACACAGGCTGCAAAATCCAATCGTGGATTTAACTGGAACAGCCAGAGAAAAGTCTCTGTGCTCACACATGGACATTCACAGGTGTTTATACAGTAAAGACACAAAGTGAAAAAAGGCACATCCACAAAACTGTCCATTCAAAACCTTGAAGTATTTCTTATCAATCCCTAAAAAAATAAAATTCTGTACATTTAGCTGCAATTTTACTTTTTATTGGTTCAGATTATTTTTTTATTTCAGCTAGTTTAAAGACATCACTTTTGTTATTAACCCCATTTAAAGACACCAGTCTTTTGCTTCCAGTAAGCAACTGTGAGCTGATTCTTACCTAAGTGGGATATATTAGTGCCTGAAACAAACAGGATTTAGTATCCTTAATTTCCTAAATATTATGCATAATATCAGTAGAAAGCATAATTTATATTCAAAATCACATTCAAGTTCTAGTATTCTCATATAAGACCAAATCTCTTCCTCAAAGGCCACTTTTCTTGCAGCACCTCCATTCCCACCAGTTTGCCATTCCAATACCAATCGAGCATAAAACCAAAAGCCTTGAAAGAATCACCAAATATCACTACACACAGATCTCTAAAGCACATCATTTAATCTAAGAGAAAAAAACCCAGAGAATCTCTCCACTCACTGCTTTTCTGAGGGAAGCTCTCATAGCAGGGATGACTCACACTGGTTTATCAGAGATGCTCCAGATCAGGCCATCTCCATTTTGGTAGTGCTTAAAGGATTTTCAACAGGCATTTGAATATTTTATAGCAAATATACTAATGTAAACTAGATTAAATTGACAAAAGTAAAGCTAGGCTCTGACACTACTGGAAACAGAACAGGAAAGCATGATAAGCAATGTGAGGGAATGTTCTATCAGCGGGCCAGAAAGACTAAAGAATGGAAACACATATTAGCCTGTGTACTAGTATACTTCATGATAATAAAAAAAAAAAGCTCTCTGGGGTTTTGAAGTAAAATATGAGACTCAGAGAAATTATCCTCTCCTTTCTATGTTACATTTCTTATACAGCTTTCTGTTAACAAGATTTTACACTTAACTATTTGGGGAGCAGGGGTGAGTTGCCCGTATTTTTCTTTCCTTTTTATCTGAAGTTCAAAACTGGAACTAAAAATAAGACTTCCTTCATGACATAAGGACAACGTAAAACAAAACTAAGACGTTGCCAAGGCTAAAAAGACAAACAAAGTCCAATCAGCAAGTGAGTGAGTATGTCCCTTTCCACAACTAATTTCCTTTGATTATGATTCTTATTTTTCTTTCCTGCTTATGACTCATTTACCTGGATGAGTCTACGTGCCAAATAAGGCTTTGCTACTGTGTGAATGTGTTCATCTCCTCCTTTCTGGAATTCTGCATGCATTGTTATGTTCTGTGCCCCATAAAGTCACACATTTATATGCAGTATACATGGAAAAAACCAGTTGTAGTCACTGCTTTATTTAAATAAACAGCCCACACCCTATGAAGAGAAAAAGAAGCCTGGCTTTGCATATTGTTGTGTAGTCAGGGGGATGGTGGCAGAAACAAACAAGAATTGACAAAATGCAGGATGACAGCCTCCCACCTCAAGAAAACCACCACTGACCTTCAAGATGCCTCAAGTGGTTAATTGCACCTTGGCAGTACTGAAAGAAAGGCTCCATGAAGTTTATAATTCTAAACTACTCCCAAATAAGTAAATTCCTACTGTTCATACTGTTGGAAGCACAGACAAGTGCATCTGGAATGCTTCCTAGCAAAGAGCTGCAAGTTGGTCAGTTCATGCAGTAACCAAATGATTTAGATCTGAACAACTCTTCTATCCATCAGTACTAGTTATTGATGCCTCCCCACACATGTATGTCACCAAGAAGAAAAAAGTCTGCTGCAGACATCATGAGAAACAGCTGGCAAAAAAAGCTCACCAGTTCTTTTCAAATCGTATTCCAGCCATGTGTAACCATGGAAAACACTGCAGAACAAATAACAAGATCCTGATTATTTTTAATGAGTACCTCCTTTGCCTTTCTACCATTCTTTGTTGCACCAACTTGAATTTTTTTTTATTATATACAAAGTACACAAGCCAATGTTGTTTTGATAGGGAAAGGAACACAGCTGTAGATAACAAGGGGAACATCAGAGGTAAACCATTCCATAGGTAAATGAGAAAAGTAAACTTCAGCGATAAGCTTGCACAGACAGTGGGAGTAAAATCCTCATTATAGTACTTTCAACAGCTGTCAATCTTTCTCAGCAATAAAGTTGAACCTTAAAAAAAGAGATTTCAAAACAATGTATTCTGCTGTCTCCTACAGTGTTCATCAAGCAAAGGCAGTACAGCTCTAGATGTACATATCGTGATCAAAGGGATCATTGGTGGTAAACCCAAAACAACAGAGGCTGATGGAATGGATAGGCAAAACTAACCTCCAAACCTAGAACTAAACCATTCTGGGTCATATATCATCCATAAAGATTATTATACTAATTAACAATTACATATTTATATATTCTTTAGTACCATCATTAGAACTCTTCTCCAGATATATTAGGAAGTGTTATCTGCATTAGTATACAATTTTATACCTGTTATAATTATGAACCCCTGTCCTCAGTTACCTTGGGTTGCAAATTTTTTTAATGTGCCAGTGTACTAAATATAAACAACAAATATCTCACACAACATGGAAAACAGCATTTTTTTTCCATCACTATATTGTAGGATCTCTTATTCTAAATTACATCCATGAGTTCCATTTCAATACCATTATGCTACAAGGGGTTCACAGAAGAATTTGTGGCTTTTCTCATGGTTATATAAAAGCACTGCCCATACAATCAGTGCAATACAGACACATCAGAAGATTGCTCCGAAAAAGAAACCATCTGTTAATCCACAGATCAAACTCAAAAAAGAGGGCAATTGAGTAAATATTCATAGATCTAACATGCTAATAAAAGGCCTCTGCCCTAAACCAGAGGCAAGAACTGCCCTGATGCAGTATTCCTAGGTACTATTTCCTTCCCATGTCTGCAAACTCCTTTGTGGTGACTGTCACATTATACCACCATTTGTTTTAGTTGTTCCTGAAAGGAAAATACCCAAACTAAAATATCGACTCATCATCACAACTCGCTCTCAGCAAGCAGGATAAGGTCTGAAAAGCCCCACACGCGCCAGCCTCGACAGAAACACTGGACCACAGGAGGAACACGATTATCCTGCTGGAGTCACCCTTGTGAGGTGACCAGGGGCTTCACTGGCCCTGTGAAGGAGTCCACGAGCTCCACTTGCTGCTCATCACACAGCACATGGCTGGGGGACAGCCACCGTGGCACCGCGGTGACGCCGGCTGTCGGGCAGAACACTCGCAAGCACAAAATTCAGTATTTCTTTCTGTTGAGGGTTAGTTGAAACTCTTTTGAGGGAAAGAATTAATTTAATTTACCACACTTCCACAGTGCTGCAGGTCAGTAAACTTTAGCAAATTATTCCTGACCTTACAGTAAAGCTAGGTTTATACCAGAACACAGTATCTGCTCTTGTCAAGTCTGTCAGACACCAAATAAACCTCCCTGACAGGCTTTTCCCCCCAAAAAAATCTCCCCCATAGCAGTGGCCTGCAGAAGTCAAATCATTATTACTAATCAAATGAAAAATATCATGTTGCAAAACAACGCAACTACCTTTTCTAAAGATTCCTATAAATTCCAGATGACCTTTTCTTACAATTCCAACCAATTATGTTTTTCCTTTGTCAGCTAAGCTTCTATCCTACGACAGACAACTGCAAACATATTTCTTATTATGCAGAATCTCCCATCCTAATTACATTGTAGCACTATGTTGACTTCATCCTTCCCCTCCTGATGAATATTTATGAGAAAAAATAAGGTTTCGTATTGATTTATTGGTTTGAGTTTTTTTATTTAATACCCACCTTGACTAAATAAGCTCTCACATTTTTCATACCTGAACTGCAAAGTACTATGTTCTATCTCCATGCTTTGCCACATGGCACTTCAGCTATCTGTTATTTCCCATGTTCAAGAATCTTTCTTATAGCAACACAAATAACATTTCACTAACTTGTACAAGCTAATACCTGCTGGGTTCTGAAATCATGACAGTAAATAAATCGGCCTTTTTAGCACACTAAATGATTTCAAAAGCACAGGATTGCAAAATCCTTGCCCAAGAGGACAGAAAAAAACACCCAAAACTTCCTTTAAGGATCACCCCGCTATGACGGCATTACCAGATCAGGGGAACTTTGCTTGTTCATACAATCAATCTCACATACACCTCCCCTTGTTCTACAGCAGACACAGCAGAAGCCAGCAGAGCCCTCTAATTTAATTTCTGCACAAATTCTCTGCCAACTAGATAGGAAAATTGAGTTTAACTCAAAATCCCATGGGTTGCTCTGGAGAAAAGAAAAATGCATGTAGATCATTACATATTCAGGTCATAACTACAGACAAGAACTTGCTTCATAGTAGAATAAGTTTAGGGGGTTGGGGGGGTACAATACAAGTTCCCTTTATTAAAAAACTATTTATGTTCCTAGGCTGCCTAAATGTTTATGATTTCAAAATGTTGCTCAAGATGCCATTTTCATCATCTGTTTTACATCAAATTCAAAAGCATAATTTTTAGACCTTGGTTAGTTGTTGCTGGGGTCAGGTGAGAGTTGTTTCTATTTTGTTTTTTTGGCGGTTCTTGGGGGAAGGGGGTGTGGTCAATCAGGTTTCACCGTCCCCTCCCTGCAGAGCCACCTCTGTTTATAGTATTTCAGCACTTTGAATTTCTCTGTCGAAGTGAATTTTGACTTCTGTGATAAAGCCCTTATTTTTTAAACCTGATGAGGTACTCAACGGAAAAATATGTATATACACAACATATATACATATAAAGAGAAATGTACGTTAATAAACTAAATGAAAAAAAATCCAGGTTGATTTTCCTGACTTTGCTTTCATCGGGACAGGCAATACACAGGCTAACGTAACTTCTTCTGACCTGTTAACAACACCTCCTTTTTTCCACACACATTATGTATTCCACACTAATTAAGAAAGAAAGTTAAGCTGCACTCTGTGTAAGGCAGTCTGCTGGCCTTGAGAATAGGAGCTGTACTTCATCTCCTCTGCAATCAATAATCCATAAACTGGGGTTGAATGTGCAGGCTGTTTGCCAGTCAGCTGTAGCTGAGAGCTCTTGCCTAAGCCTTTCCTTTTCCTTCAATCGGCTCAGCCCAAAGGAAACATTTCAGATGAATAAAACAAAACCCCAGGACTTGTAGTACTCTAGTTTGTCACTTATTCCTCTGCAAACCAACATTTTTCACATGTAGTGAACCCAGATTTCAACAAATCCCGGGGAAAAAAAAAAAACAGTGTAAAGATAGGTTTTGTCCAGCCTTCCATTAAAAATGTGCAGGTCTACCATGAAACCTAGAACCACACATAGCACCTTGTGTGAAAGATTAGGTTTTATTTTCAAAACTATTACATCTCTGGAGGTTTATGTATTCGCAACCTTTCAACTTGACAAGTATTCATTAAATACACAATGCACACACAAAAGATTGCTGTGCCTTCAAATTAACATTAAAATTTAATTTACCACTGCACAGGGAAATTTGAAAAGTTTCCTTTTAAAACATCACTTCAGCATACTTGGTTTTAAAACTTTGGCATCCCTGAAGCTATTATACTTGGCTTTAATTAACTATTTAGGCTAATGAAACCTTTTCCAATTACCTCAGAATTTACAGACAGGTATGCAGAAGATCAATTTTATTTTTTAACAGTCGGTAGAAAAACATAAAAAGGAGTAGAACAGTATCCTATTGATGATAAAAATGATGAAAGAAGCCAAAAAAGTATACTATTAAAAGCATAAAGACAACAAAGACATACACCTATAGCTCCCATACCAACAAATCTCTTCAACACAAGATTTCACTTGGAGATGCAAGTGTGTGTGTGTGTACACACAAGGCATTACATAGTAATAGCTTGAATTGTAATGGATACCTGATCTTTCCAGTTTACCTGGAGATAAGAAAAGGAGATGGGGTGGGAAGCAGTCTTACAAGTCTTCGTTTTAAATTTTTAATTAAAAAAGTTTCAGCTGCAGTGACAAAATTAAATCGACCTATGAATTTAAATTATTTGTTAGACCCTCTGCTATGGTAAATTTAATCTCTGAAAAACAAGTTCATTTCAGGCTTTTAAATTCACTCAGAATTTCAATGAACTGTATTTCCATTGAAGAGTTCTTCAGAAGGATTCTTGCTTTCACATTTAGCCATGTACCCCAGGTAAGAAAACAAAGTTGGCTTGCAGATTTTTTAGTGATTTAATACACTTGAAGCAACTAGCAGAGTAGCAACATGATATAACTTCAAGTTTTTAAATGTACCATAGTACTAAAATCAAATTTTTAAAGAAAATAGAGAAAGAATATGAAAGGGCAGAACACAAGTTTTCTTGAGATTTATGGCCTGTGAGATACCCACTAGATCTACAAAACTAACTTTTGCACATAACTAATCTGCCTCGTGGTCTAGCACTCCTACCTCAACAATAATTCTAGCTTATCTGTCATTACTCAACTTGTAACTTTGGAAATATAAATAAGTGCAGATTATCACCACCTGTTCCTGCACAAGTCCTGCCATGGGTGCTACCTCCAGCTAAGCCCTGAACCATGGTACTCTGCAAGAAAACTGAAGATCCAGCATTCCCAACTCTTGGCACTGTTTCTCAGCAACTGCCACTTTCTACAAAGGTGTGGACTCAGTCATCAACCTGAGGAGGGACACAGAGCATGTCATACATTTGGAGGGCAGCATTATAGCCTCTCCATCATGTTCTGTCAGATTGTATTAAAGGTACACAACTGGTGGTCTGTGGGTTTTGGTTTTTTTTTTTTTAAAGAGGCCAATTCCTGCTCTAACAGTGGGAAAAAAAATGAAATCAGTGTCTACACAAAGAAAATGGGGAAAACTTTCAATTAAATCAGGCTTCAAGGAAAAATCCACACAATTATTTTATTTTTTTTCCGCAAGAGAAATATCTTAGAAGAAAATCACACATTCCCTGTCACCTCTACACTCTCGCAAGCTCAACCTGTGACAGAATGTTTCCATTTTAAATGGAAATACTGGTGGGGTCATGGGAACTAGGGATCTCCCAACCTTCTCAGACCACAAGACACCCTGCATATATTTAAAGCTGCACTGAGAATAGCATCCTAAAGGGATGATTTGGATTGTAATATAAATGCATAGCAGGATGCACATCTCCATGGGGCAAACAGCTAAGCCTGTCAACATCTGCTGCAGAGAACCTGACTGTGAGTAAGAAGCTCCACAGATGCACTTGCCACAGGATGTAAATTAAAAGAATTAAAACTCATAGGGCACAATACAAGCATAAAAATAAAGGAAAAGGGACAGAATTAAATCTAGGAGAAGAGATCAGGTTTTACATTTTTCCAAATGAGTTCATGCTCATAATTCTAAAACACTTGCCACCAAACAAGCCATACACACTGCTGGCAGACAGACATTGCCTTTGGGACACTAACTTCTATTTTTGATTTCTAGGCCATTGTTCTATCCAGTGTGCAGACAAGGAGGGGGAAATGCTTTAAATGAAGCCCTACAGAAGACTAAAGCCATTCAACATAGAAGTCATCTCCGGCTGTACCGAGGAGACAATGCATTTTTTTGAGAAATAAATCAGCAGCCTGCATAAGAGCTGAAGGTAATCAGCTGCTTTTACAAACTTCCCCATCACACCCCACTCCCTTTGCTCTATTTTACACAGTGAAATCATGATGCAATTTTGCTGCTGTGGTTGCATGGCACGTAATGATACCTGGACTGTAATGACACATGATGCAGCACCTATGTAGATAACACGGCCACAGCACTGGATGATGAAGCACTGCACCAGCTGCTCATGGCTACTCAAAACATACCCGGCAGGAGGGAGACCAGTGCCCCTTTAAACTGGAACCATCCCAGGAAGGGTAATTTAGAAGATTTTATTCACTGATAAACAACTTATTTCAAAAGTAATGATTAAAAAGACTATGCTGGGACAGCTCAGCCCTTACTTTTATCCCCATTACCACATGTACTTAAGAAGAGATGCTGAAATCCAGTGCAAAGGAAGAAAAAAAAAAAAAAAACAAACAAAACCAAACCAGCTGTTAAACGACAGAGTGTGATTGAAAAACAAGCGTGCAGAGAAGTACCTGCTCCCCGGGCAGGCCAGAGCCCTGCCTGGCCCAAGGGCAGCAGATGTCCTGGGAACGGTGCTGGGCTCTGGAACCGCTCCCTCCGTGCGCGGCAAGGGCGGCTTCACCTCCCAGGGAAAAAAAAGCCAACCCCCTCAGCCCAGGGAGCCCTGAACTCCACGTGCTGAGAAGCATTTCTCGTCACGAGAAGGCTGTGAAGTATTTCTGATGTTTCCAGTTCCAAGTGGCATTTCTGGAGCAGCCAGCTGCTGGGAGGAAAGCAACTACACCTGTGACTCTGATTCAGCCAGATCCAACACCACACCAAGGAAATCTGAAGTCCAAGCAAGTATTTTGTCAGTTAAAACATCTCTGAACAAGATCTTAACTCACTTACAAAAGAGACAGCTCCTCTTCTAATTTACATTTTAATGCATTGGAAGAGTATATTTTCATCTACCAACTTAAGAACTTTATGTAACAAAGCTTTGAATAAAATCAGAGTAATGTTTCATTATCTGCTGTAAATAACAAATGATCTACTACCTCAGAGCTTTCACTGAACACTGGTCCACTAAAAACTCAGGCATAGAGCCAAATTCTGGATTTGTGAATATGCATGTGCCTCTTACCAACCTCAGTGTGAGCCACGTGAATGAATCTCTAAGCTGAAGTTGGCTCTAATTCATGTTTTAAGCCTAATGAACTGGTAATAATCAAATTATTTGCTCCATTTTTGTCTTGTATATTTAATAAGACATAGTAACAACAAGATTAGGTAAAAGAAATGCAACACAAACAAAAAAAAGCTACTCACTGATATTCAGTAGCTCTGGTAAAGTCAAAGGACTAGACAAGTTTTGGACAAAAAACCACCCCAGAATTCAGGTTATTGATTTTTTATATTTTCTGTTTTGTGCTGGATTTGATTTAAACTGCGTATTTATTGCATGTACATTAATTCAATTGGTTTCATTTGAGCTTACTCTTACTTACTACGCTGCAAAAGAAAAAAGAGCTGTTAGAGGAGTATCCCATTAGCCAAAAGAATCAGGGCACAACAGTGAGAGGGATTGGCAGATAGTAAAAATAGCAGGAAGAGTAGAAAAGAAGAATGAGGATCAGATGGAAAAAGAGCTACATTGTCCAGTGCAAGGGAGAGGCAAAACAGCAGGTACCAGATATAACTGAACTCCCTGAACAAAGGGCATGAGACTGAATTTCTCACAGCCTTGCTGCATCACAGCATGACTTCCACAGGCGTGCTTTAGGTATTGTATATCTGCACACACACACACTCACCTGACAGGACACCTCCACTGCCAGAAGCTGCCACAGAAACCAGTTATAAGCATGGAACTGGACTCCTGGGATTGTGGTCTCAATTAGGATTGCAGGCTTGCTGTTCTGCAAGGATGAAACCCTACCTCTATTCCTTACCTCTAATAACAGATCTGTATTTCATTAAACAGTTTCAACAAGACTCGATACCATGGCTTAGCAAACCTACTGTGCTTGTTATTTGCATAGTCTTTGTTAAAGTAAATTAACATTTCTTTGATTTATTGCAACTCTTGTAATAAATCTGACAAACTGCTGCACTACTGCCATCTCAACTGGTAGCTTCAAATCACTGCCATTGATTTCTAAATAAATATATTTTAAATCATTCCCCATTTAATGCCCCCTTGAGGAAGTCTTGGCCCATATAAACACAATTATTCCTGATTAATTTATAGAAACTAATTTAATTGAATAAGTAATGAGTTTCTTTTCCCAGTTGGGTAGGAAAACTAAAACAAAATATGCATGTATCCCTTGAGAAGATGCAATAAAATGAAAATAGTTATAAACTAGGGACTTCTTATTTTTGTGTACCATAGTGGTAAGTAATTTTTCAAAAACTACTGCACTTTGTATTTCTTACATGATAGCAGAACAAATTTGCAGATGACATTACTGCTACAAAAAAAGATTTAAGTGAAGATCATTAGGACAAGATCCAGGATCAGTCCAGCCTCTGAGACAGAGCTCAATCATCCTTTCTTGAAAGCAAAACAACAGTGCAAGATCAACCAAGTGGCATATTCCTTCCTCACCAGCACCAGAGCAGTTGCATTTCCCATCACTGCTCCCAATAATTTCAAGTAGCTCTCCCAACATGGATCTAAGCACTCTCTTCCTTTCTTTCAACAGTACTTGACAGCTGAGGCAAATATAACTGAACTGAGATTTGGCTGCTTCCATGGATTCTACTTCATGGCTATATTTACAAAAGTGAACTTGCTGGAAGTAGCTAAAACGATGAAAACTACTATAGCAATGCTTCAATATAATTAAAACAAACAGGCAAAAGATAGACATCTGCTGCAGCAGATGGGAAAAAGCAAAGGACATGACCCATTTGCCAGCCTTGTTTTCTAATTGATCCACTCCTGGTTGTTTCTCAAGTTGAAACAAGGCTCCACATTCTGACTGAAGTGTTATAATTGGCTCTCTAAGCCTGCTTCTTAGGGGAAAGCAAGGTCCCTCTTCACCACAATTTATCTTGATTGGTCTTCCTGCTGTGAGCATTCCTAATTCCTATCTCTCCAGCTTTGTACCTGCTTCCTCCTCATACTCCTGAAGCTTGTTCTACCTGAACAAGAAGTCTTCCCTCCCCTCAAAGGGGCTGTTTGATCTGACCCAGACTATCCAAGGCTGCACTGCACAAAAAGATTGTCTGGCCTCTTGCCAGACACACCCTTCCCAACAACTCGTAACATACAGGGACTAAATAGTAAACAGATATAGCACTATTTCTGCTACCTTGAGGGCTTGACTGAGGACACCAGCATGGACAGCTCTCCTGCAGCAAGCCCACTGATCCATCCCAAATGGTGAGAAGTCCCCCCACACCCCCTCAGGAGGGCATGCATCTCTTTAACTTAAAGCCATCTATGCCAAGTACTGCCAGGAACATAACTGTGACAGCCTGGAGTACCACATGGGCTCCAAAACTTGCCTAGAAGAAGTGCCTAGGCCAAGCAGAGCTCTGTGTTGCCATAGCTACATTGCTGTGATTCCTCAGGCTGTCTAGTTTAAAGTTAGCAATGCTGTCCCCAGCAGCTCCAGGCCCACCAGTAACTGCTGCAAAGGCAGGCAGTCTGATTATTCAGAACACACAGGTCTCCCACAAGGAGTCATTTTCACAGGGTCTACAGAAAAACACAGTTCAGTACCTCCTTTCCTCCCCACCCAGCTCCACAGCAGCAGGCATTTCCTTACAAAAGCCCTACTGAATTTCTAAAGATGGTGTGCATGTATAAATAGAAGTGGTTTGGCATGATGAGACTGCAGGGAGCAAAACTGCCTCACTTCCATTTGCAACACTGAAGAGCAGCAGTCTAACTTTAGGTCAGAGATCTGAGCTCAAAATTGCTTCCAAACTATGGAGGACATACCCATTCTTGGGTATCTAACCAAATAATTAGAAATGGTGAGATATTTTCTGCAAAAGCTGAGCAGGGCAGCTCATTCCCAAGGGTCAGAAGATGTTAGCTGCCTCTCTTTGATTAAGGAAAACTACTTGATCAGGCCCAGAGTTATTTTTGTAACCTGTAACATCCATTTCAGGTTGTTATCTGGTCCATATATCTAGGTCCGTTTTACTGTTATTGATTAATTCTACCCATCTTCAAAAACGCTATTTAAATTCTTCAAGGGGAAAAAAAAAGGCACTTTTCTGTAGGTGTTCACGATATTAAAAGTTTCAAAGGGTCTTCCTTATTTTGAAACACCCTACATTTACACAGAATCTTGGGGATAAAGATTACTAGCACACACTTCACAGACAATTATGCAGCAGCACAAACAGAATCCACTAGAACTATGTGCTCAAAAGCATGAGTTTCTGTATCACTACAATGCATAAACCAGAGAGACCCAGACAGTGACTAGTACTGCCCATAAATGCTATTCCCAACACTAAAAAACACCAAAGTCTTTTAGGAGAACCAAATAAGTAGCTAGGACACTAAAACACTGACTTCCCATTTCATTGACTGGTAATTTTATCTTTGATCCAACAGCTGTGCCTAAGCTCAAATCCTCCCAGCAAGCTCCATTATGGCAAAGAACCATACTCTCTAAAGAATACCACTGGGGGATGCTAATATTAAGTGAGGGGGCAATTCTGTCTGCAAACACAGAGCTGGACCTGCTGATCATTACAGAGTTGAGAACCTCCAAACCTAAAAATCTGTGCAGCACAAACAGCACAGGTTGAAAAGGGGGCCCCATGCTGCACCAGCAGAGATGGATGCACCTCTCATTTGTACTCATGCAGAGCCATGTCTCCTCCCTCAGCCCTTTTGTGTTTAAAAGTACAATCCCCTATTCATTCTCCTCATACACATTTGCATGACAGGTTTCCTAATACAGGATGCTGAAACATAGCCAATATTTACACAGTTTTTATTTCTGCATCTGCAGAACAGGAGCTGATAAGCTACTTTTTATTTCAGGTTTTGTTACTTCTAATTTCACACAGCGCAGATAAAACTAATCTATATGTCATGCAAGGAGTTAGGCCCGATAACAAGAAAAAAACATTAGCTATTCCAGTGACAGCATTATGTAAGTATTTGATGATGCATGTTATTGCCTCAGCTGGGCTCCTGCCAGACTGGTAATATTCCTGTTTCAGGTGACCTGTGCAAAAGGCACCAAAGATTATGGGATGGATCTGCACTAGAATGTGCAGCAAACCCACTGCAGTGATTAGCTGGCACTACGTGGAGCCTTACCTCCCTAGTCAAGGACATCTCTCCCTCAACAGGTGAGCATGATGCAGCCAAGAAACCAGGCACAGAGAACATAACACAGCCCCTTATTCAGAATCTCCCAGAAATCGAAGTGAAAGGAGGTGCAATCACCACATTCTCAGCTGAGGTTCACTATGTCACACTCGATATCACAAGGCAGGTCTGAAGATGGCAAGAACCAAATTACTACTTTTCACTCACTAAGCCTGGATCTTCCAGCTTTGCCCCAAGAGAATTTTCTAGCTTGTTGTAAGTATCAAAGTGGCATACAATCAAAACCAGTTTGATACCTGAGCAACCCCATTTCTGCCTTTTAAAAGCCTTCCTACTTGGACTTCAAGACATTTGCAGTTACAAATCTCATTCCTAACTCTTTTCAATACTTTTTAAATATTCATGTCTTTTTAGTCACACTGTCATCAGCACTCTATGCTCGAATTCCAGCAGCAGAAGCTACACATTTGCCACACTGCATGCTCCAGTCATTTCCTGCAAACAGGATTTTTACTCTTTTTACAACCTAACTAAGCAGTCTTGGCACTCCTTCAATACACGCCTCAATCTTTTATTATCAGTAGGCCTCTGGTAGCATCTAAGTTAATTTGGACAGCAACCTCCTCCAGCAGAGTCAATTCTGGACAGGGATAAAGGAGACAAATCGCACTGGACAGCAAACACATGGGAGCAGGAGAAGAGTCATGACTGACTGCTCAACCCTGCAAAGCCAGGCTGCCTCTGCCCAGCACTGCTGTGACCTAGAGGCCCAAGTACAGAGGGCAGCAGTGACTTCTGAGAGCCATGAAGCAGGGACCACTGCTTCATCCTGTTCATTTGCCAGCACTGCTAATCCACTCTTACCTGTCCTTTCTACCTCTCCTATCCTCACCTCAGCACAAACCATCAAGTCCTGGTGCGTCTCTGGTTTCATCCCAGGACATCAAGAAAAAGCCTCAAATCACAGCACCAGTGGCAGGATTCAGGTACTGCCTCTTCTCCCCAGCCTGGTCTCTCAAAGATTTTCTTTTTATCCTCTTTCTTTTTTCTTGCTCCTTAGCTTATTATTTTTCAAAGAAGTCCACACCAAAACTCAAAGTGCCCACAACACACCAGTTGTCTGCCATCTCACTGTCCTTCTTGCTGATATCTTCCTTTGTGGTATGTGACTATTCCAATTGGTCTGTGAACCACTTAGAGAAGATATTTAATATTAAGTTTCTGAGTACTAATTAGGACTATGACTTCACAATTCAAACAAAAATGCTGCTGCTATCAGATTACATGCAAGTATATATATACACATAAATGTATATTTATTTTAGCTTAAATGAAATGACAATATATGTAGAGATGTTTTTAAATCTATGTTCTAAAAAGCAGCAGTTTTGGTTTTCTAGATTACCTCCCTTTTCTGATTCAGATCAGCCTTTCCCTTTTTCCCCCACTAAGATGATCTTAACTTCTAAGTGGTAATGATTTGTAAGAAGCACAAAGAAGCCCTCGGAAGTGATCTTGAAGAATGGCACCTCTGACTTCAATAACAGTCTCCTGATATTCAGGTATTAGCATTTCTATAACTGTTCTAATGCTACAGGCTGCTGCTGGTTGCTGGCTCTTGGGAAGGTTGGCACTGCTGCTATGATAGAGTTATGCTAAAGGCAGATGCATTTTTTGACGAGTTTTTATTATTTCAAGCACTCTCATTACAATGTTAGCCAAAACCAAGTCCAGAAAAGCATTCTAACTCAAATATACTTCATAAAGTAGATTTTTGTACAAATGTAATTTCAGCTATCTGTCCTGCTATACATTATAGATGAGACTAATAATGCCAGCTGAATCCCTCCATGAAGCCAGATGAGGAAAGAGCAAAAGCTGTCAGGGCAGTTTTTGACTGGCAGACAAGTATGCAAGGGAGCTGAGCTCCAAACAAGCACCAATTACTGCGATGGAGGCTTTAACTCTCAAAACACAATGGAACGGGATGTGCTTGACAGGCAGTTAGGAATCCTGCTCTTTAATGAGCCCTGATCTTCCACTCAAGGCAAGAACTAGGCCAAATCCATCATCAAAATATGCTTGCTATCAAGAGTTATAGGGAAGAGACCAGCTTCAGACAGATAATGTGCCCTATTCTCAATAAAACAAAACCTTTACAAATACCCCCCCAGTTACAATTGAGGAGCTCACTGCATGTCTCATGTTAGCTGCTCAGGTACAGTCTTGGCTGACCAGAGGTAATCCACCTCCAGGGCAATCAGTCACATCATCAAATGAAGGATCCTTAAGAATAAACTGAAGGCAACCATGGCAGCACAAATGTTTTTCTTCAGCCATGCCAGAGAGAAACTTCACTTCCAAAGTCACTCCACCAGTGATAGTGGACCTGAGGCATCCTTGCAGAAGAAAGCTATAAATTAAGAGACTGTCACTTCAATTGTTTTTAGTAGTTGCATATTATAATCTAAAGGAGCTTGATGCTCTAGATGGTCCAGTCTGACCATCTCACCTTCTGCATTGGCAATATCTGGGTAATTGTCTTCAATATCCTTAAAGTCACAATTACATGGAAGTCCCTGGTTTAATTAACAACAATATCAAAAAAACACTTTACTACTTCCAGGGGAAAAAGCCCAAAAAACCGCAGGGCCTAAAGACATGAAACATTAGCCAAAAAAATTTAAATGTATTTTGGAGGAGCTGTCAGCATTTCGCTACTCTGCTTCACAAGGCAACCAGCAGAAAGTCAGCCAAGTAGTATTAACAGAATCTGTTCCAAAGCTTTAAATAAATTAACCAGAACATTATCAATCACTCTTCCAAGGCTGACAGTGCCCTGTGCTGCAAGCATACAGCATAATCCTCATCCAGAACCAGGCCTTTGGCAGCACAGCCATTAAATGAACAGCACTTCACTTTTTTAAAGCAGCAACCTGTTTTTCTCTAAGTCAGGTCCAGATAACACATTTTGAGGTGAGGAAATCCTGAAAAAGTCTTTGTTTCACAAGCATGCATTTTATTTTCTTACATTTCATAGGTTACTCACATTCACACCTGTTTTTTCATAAGCCTCTCACAAGTACAAATCTTCCATGCATTTTGTACTACAGTGTGTCATGAGCCTATTACAAAGCATGTTCTTAGCAACAGACTGTTGCACCAAATTGCTTATACTGCTTTAAGTGCATTTAATCCAACCATCTTCTTAGCTCCACTAATTTTTTAAATGTTAAACGGATATATTATATGCATGAGACACAGTTACACTGTGTAATTTTCATCTCCTTAACTACAGTCACATGCCAGTGTGGCCATAAACTTCATATTGTGTTTTCTTTGTTGGGTCAGTGAGGGGTTTACTCATTCTCAATCATTTCATTATTGCTTCACTGTTTTCCTTACATGCAGGATGAAATGCTAGCCAGACTAGCACCAGTGACCTGCAGGTATCTCCAAAAGCATTCTGAAGGTAGTTTAATAACTAATAACTTTAATAACATTAAAGCCAAGAATAAAAAGACATTTCAAGGCAGCACCAGAACATGAACAATGAACTCTAGTGCCAGGATGTACCGAGAGAACCAGCATCCCCAGGGAAATAAGAGTGAGAAGTCAGGGATGGCATTTGCACTGGCAGCTATCCTATTTATAGCATCCTGAATTAGGATATTGGGGGGTTACATTGTGAATAAAACTAAATTAAATCATTAGCGTTAAAAGCATAAAACTGAACACTGCTAATTAAGATGAGCTTCAAATGAACCTTGGATTCCACATTTTACCTGAAACTACTAGATAAAATTGTTCTTTCTTTTGAATTCATAAAATCTTTCACATCTCTTGCATCACACATTCTCTTAGATCTACAACACTGATGAAAAAGCACTAGATGCACTACCTGCTCTAGAAAAACACGATCTGGCCCTTTTTTAATACAATCAGAATTAAATTATCAGTTCAAATCAGCAGCAATAAGTGAGAATCACTATCTGGCATCTGCCACTTTGTAGCCTGTGATATATACTGGTAGTTTTACTATGATCCTATATTGAAATAGGCTCAAAAAAAAGCTTCACATAAATGGCACTACTTCTTGTTTTCCAGTACTTTACCTGTGTTAAAGCCCATACGAGAACATGGATTTGCAAAATCCCATTTCCTGCAGCAAACAACTGCCAGCACTTCTCTCAAAATGAAACATGCTAATTTCAGAGTTACAAGTCTTATTAAAATGTCAGCATGTCAGGCTACTAAAAAAATCCCATTTTTCCCCTTTGACCTAGATGTACATGTGTCTACATATAAAAATGTGTGTCACAGTTTGTTTGGGTTTTTTTAACTAGAGTTTATGCAAAAAGAATGCAAACATGAACTCACTAGTTATTCATGATGAGTTTTCACCTGCACCAGCTTTGAAAAAAGTTTTCCTAGCAGCTAACCTGTGCACAGAAACACAGCTGAAGGCTTTTATGCTGCAATCCCAATTCACTGTCAAGTGACTGGGGGGGCAAATCACTAAATGAAAATTAACTCTCTATGTCATTGAAAAGTAAAGAATGAAAAAAATCTGCTTCATACAAGATGTTATTAGAAATAATACTTCTTCCAACTGTGTGTACATATATATATATAGAGAGATATATATCTATATATAAAATCAGAAGTCTCACACGCCTGAGGTTATTTCTTTCCATTTAAAGAAAATAAATAATTTTCTTCTGATATATAAATCTGGAGATCTATTACACAGTCATTCAAAAAAGTAGCAAGCATTTCAAGCAGGTTTTTTAAAATTAAAAAAAAAAAGTTGAGTTGTGATCATGGGAAAATAGGATGTGAAGAAAAGATGGAACTGTGACTTCAGGGGGTATTTCAAAACACAAAAATTGTCTTTATTCTGTATAGCTATGCTTTAAAAAGCAAATAGAAATAATGCTTTTCTTCAGTTTTCTCTCCTCAAAAACATTCAAAAGATGTGTAAGCATGGTATCACCAAACCCCACTTCAGAAGAACCTAAGTACACTTAATAGCATTAACTCTTGCCATTACAAAAAGGAACACCCTACACACTACTTTTTATGCAAGTGAAGCAGATCTAGATATATGGTGCATATGAGCAAGTTATCAAGTCAGCATGTACACATGAGCATAGATAAAGCAAGCATATCCATGTGTGTCAGCTATGCTCACATCACCTCCCTGAAAGGGGCACCTACTTAAAGGTCACTACTCAAATATAAAGACTAACTGAAACAAAAGTTCTGCACTTGCAGCACCACTTCAAGGAAGCACATAGTAAAGAAATTCTGTTCCTCCCCAACAGCCTCATTTTCCCACAAACAGTTGCTGAGACAGGGAGAGCAGTGCCACTTGTTCAGAAGTATAACCCACTTGCCAGACACGAGACAAGCCAGGAACTCTCGACTACTGGCTGAGTGTTTCACACAGGAATCAGCTTTCACAAGCTCACCGGTGCTCAGAGAGCTGGAATCACTCCCCAGCTGCCTCTGAAACAGGTGACTCTCAAGATGAAAGAGGTTTCCATCCAAGCAATGCCAAGCCATTCCTGCCACATTGCAGACATACAAGAGAGTCACCACTACTGTGGTGTGGATATTAAGTTCACACTGACTGGAACATATGCCACGTCTGGCCAAAGCACAGCACGCTTCGTGAGAGCATCTTCACAGCTCCCCAGCCTGCAGACATGACAGCCTCCACTGAGAAGCTCAAGTACAAAGGTCATCACTCCAAACTTCCCCTGGAACAGGGCAGGACAAGAACAGCCCAAACACCACGTTACAGTGTCCCTGAGACTATCAGAAACCCTTCTGTATAACAACAAGGACTCCTCTCTACCAGAGACACTGGTCTTAGAATGCACTTTGCAAGGTCTTCATCATCCTTCCATCACAGATTTCTGGATATGCCTCAAATCCTCGCATTCTCCCCTGTACTCCAAGAACAATCCCCAAGATCAGAAAAAAACCCCCACCTTTCCTAACGAGCACATTGCTCTTGAAAGAAGATTCATTCTGGTCAGGTTGCAGCTGTTCCTTTCTCTTCTTTGTTTGCATTTTCTTTTTCACTAAGAAACAGTATATAGACACATAAACATCACTTACTTTGAACTCATTTCTTGCTGGAAAAGCTCAGTTAGCTAACAAAATCCCTTATTTTAAGGGCAATTCCACTTTCTCCTCATACAAATGCTCCAAGACTCTCCAAGCATTGTCTCCAAGACCAATGCTGTCCAGAGTGCACATTTGCTAGTATTTTCTAATCATATAATAATTTCATTTAATAAGGTCTACTTGATTTTAACAATAATTAATACACAATGTTTAATGTTCCTCATACCCAAGACCTTGTACCTTACCATAAGGTAAACCCTAGTTTCTTTCACCTAACTTCCATAAGCATCCCCTTTAAATATAGGAAAGTCCTCTTGGAAACTGAAACAAGCATCAATATTGCCAATCAAATGTCCAATATGTTTGCAAATTAAAAATTTGGAAACCATTATGAAGAAAGATTGCAGAGACAGAGCAGTCCTCTTATGAATCACCCCTTCTCAGGACTAGAAGATGGGCACTGAATGGGACAGGTGAGAAGCAGCAATATTGTGGAAGGAACACAGGTGCTCTATGAAGCACAGAGGAGAAATGAGGAAGTTGGAGGCACGCAGTTATCCAGCCAATTCTAACATTACTTAGGAAATTCTTCCACCAAGTCTAATTTGCTTTCATACAGACTAATGTGGGAATTACATCAGCCTTTATATTTATCACCACATGTATAATGTTTTTGTCAATCTTATGTTACCTGATTTTTTTTCTCTATTAAATTTTAGCCTTTTTGATTTACTCCACTGAATGAAGAGATAAAACAGAACTTGAAGGTTTTTATCTGCCCCTCTTCAAAATGCCACTAAACCAACCACAGCACCTTAGACACCAAAAATACAGGAAAGAACCTGGGCAGATAAAAATACCTCAAAAAAAATTCTTAAGAACTAAAGAGGAAAAAACTGACTCTCTTAAAAGCACATTTTCTGGTAGCTAGACAGAACAAATTCAGGTTTAAAATACTGGCCCAGGACCTTACAGTGTGTTCTATAGAGGTGTTGATTTTTACTTGCTGAGGTTTTCATTACCAGTACTCGTCATCCCACAAACATTAGGACAGGCACACACAGACTTTTGGTGGAGCTGGTGATTCACCACCACATACATTCTTTCCACCTAAGAAATGTTTGTTGGTGGGGCCCTTGTGACTCACCTCCACTGCACTTTCTTCCCCATCATCATGGTCCCTTGGTGGGGTGGTGGTGATTTATTAACCAACAGCCCCATCATCTAAACTCGAGCAGTTTGCCAGATGACTACACAGTGACTTCTGCTTCCTGAGGGAATTAAAAGTGTTCTTCCATACCAGTCTGTATGAGTGTATAGCACTCAGCACTGTATAGTATGTGAGCTCTGAAAACAGAGCTGTTCCACTACTATTCTCATTTTGCCTTGTCCGACTGTTTCACAGGAACACTGTGGTGAGGCAACCACAGAACACTAACAAAATGAACACTGCAGAAAACTAACAGCACTGAGAAGCCACTTCCAGGCAGCCCATCAAGCTGAACCCCAGCATCAGGAACAGAATCTCTTAGCTATAACATTACAAAGTTAAAGATGCTAACCAGAAGTCCAGTAGCACACACTCTGTGCTCACCAACTACAGACTTATACAGAGCTGTCTATTAGGGAATAACTCTATTATCAAAAAAACAGAACGCAATCTCAAGGCAGAAGGCAGGAATTTAAAAATAAATAAAAAACAAAAACAAAAGCAACCAACCAAAGCATCAAAAAACCCCAAACACATACCCCACAGACAGCAAACTCCTAAAAAGCTCTGTCCTAGAAGAAAACCAGAAATAACTCTGAAGAGGCCAAAGCGCAGAGCACATACATGAACGGCTTGAAAACATTCAAAATCAAATGTATGAGTGCTGCTCATATATATTTCCATATAACAAGAATTACAGCATTTGTAACCAATATTGATGCTGTCAGTGGGAGGTGCTCCTCACTGCCACACTCTCCACCCCCAAGATCCAAGTCTTGTGATTGTTCATATCTCAGCTAGTCAGTTGAAGATACAAAAGGTGCTGAAAGCTCCAGAAAGAAAAAGAAAAATAGGCCTGTAGTCACAGTTAGCAGTATATACAAGGAAGATTTTTCAGATGTCTTTTAGGGCTCAAATTTATTATTTTCTCCTTGGTATCCTGTCACAAGCTTTGCATTTGCCCTGTATTTCCAAATGGCCTTCATATAGAACAAATAATTTCAAGTACAGGTATTAGCTATTTCAGTACTTTAAAAGATATTTTTAACTTACTTTTTATGTCACATTATCTATGACATGCTGTTTCTTCTCAGCTAGAAATGAGATTATAGATCAAATCTCTAGTACCCTGTTCTACATTCTGCTCTAGTTGAGGTTACAGCCATCAGCACGCTCCCTGTTCCTTGCTCATCGATGCCATGACAAGCAATTTAAACAGGTAGCACATTCTGTGCTGCTGTTAGTGGTGAAGAGTTACAGCACCAGCATGGACTTAATAAAAATAGCAAAAAAAAAAAAAAAACCTCATGTCATATTACTTTGGTTGTGGTCCTCCTTATGCGCTGTAGTGAGAAATTGATGCTATTTAAACTTAAGAACGCTGTTTCTTTTCCATCATCTGCCAATCATGCACAGTTTAGATTAGCAATTACTTCTACACACATATATAAAAAGATCCCTACTGCTCTGAAATGCTAAAACGCTCTTCAAAACTTTTTTTTTCCCAAGAATTAGGCCACCCTGCAAAAGCAGATAGAAATTCATGCTGCGTGCAAAAATTCCCATATCTGGTTACTTCCATGACATTTGGAAAGATAATTTATTTATAAGTAACACACATCTTTCCTATTACTGCTAACCTATTTTCTCATTATGTTTGTACCTATATACTAAAATTTACTGATCTACAAATCAAAAAGAGGCACAGGAATAGCAACATGATTATGCTGTATGCTGCACATTGCATTACCCCTTTGAAACAGGATATGCCTATTGCATAGGCATATACAAAAGGAGCACATTTATGGCTGTCCAAACCACTAGAAGCAACCCTTACACCTCGGAGAGTCAATGTGTCAGTGACTGCAGACAGCGGAAGAGTCATCAGAAGTATGACCACAGTTAAATAAATCAAAACTCACACCTCACACACCCCTCTAGCTATAATAGATTACAACTGGAAAACTAAGCAAAAAAAATATTCCATAGGAAACTGAGCAAGAGCTTGCAACAGCCCACTGTCTCCAAAAAACAAATCACAGCCAGCATTTCTGTGCATACTCTCTGACTAAAGCTGGCATCTAATGGAAGAGGATGAATAAAACAAATATCCACCTCAAGCGCAATAAGGAAGGAGGCTATAAATTCTCAACCAATTACTCAAACCTCATCAGGATGTGAGCCCATAGCTTCCTCCAGCTTGTGCCAGAATGGATGTGGTTTTCCAGCTGTGTAGACAAGGAAACCCTCAACGCTGTCAGTCCATCCCATAAAAATACATTCTGTTTACATTCAGATTCAAGGAATAGGATTGAAGAGGCTGCATTCATACAGGAAATATTTGTGACAATTGAATACAGATGGAGGCAGCATGGCTTTACCTCCAAGCCTGTCACGATGCCTCCTTTCCCCCTCCTGTTATCAGCTGGCACAGTAACAGTCCCGAGGCAGAGAAAGTGAGTGGAGCCTTCTGACACAAGTGAGCTCTCACAACCCACAGTAAACTGACAGCTCACCTGCCACTTCAGATGCTGCAGGTTATCCTTCCCAGAATGCAACCACCGCCCCATCAAACCATTTTACATAGAGAGACCTAAACATATGCAAATTGGCACATGATCAAATGCAAAACCACAACAGAAAAATAGGAATAGCCCCTCCAGAACACTCCCCAGCTGGCACTAAAAATCCTTTGCTTCATCTGCATATATTCTAGTGGCAGGTATATACAGAAAATGAAGAAAAAAACCTCAGCCTGTAATTGTCACAGTTGAGAAAGCCACAATACACAGAGTATCACCACACCACTTCAGAAGGCTTTAAGCATTCCCCCAAACAGAGTAAGAAACCTTACCCCACCAGAAAGCTTCAGGCATCTGCCCATACACAGCAACATCATGTCACTGCAGAAGGCTGCAAGCATCTGCCCTTCTTGTTCTTTAGCCCAACCTTTTATACCCTCATGTTCATGCATTGCACCTGTGTGCCCTCTGTTCCCTTTGGTGCTTGGTCAGTGCACCTGGGCACTCCAGGGCTCATTGCTGTCAATGCTGCTCACCTGCTGCTCACAGCTGTACCCATTGGGGATGAGGCTCAGCCCAGCCCCACTCCCAATTACCACAAACTGTGTGCCTACATGTAATACCTGTATATTTTTCAGAAAAAAAAAACTTACAGTAGATAAGTATATATGTAGCAGATGCATATCCCACAAAGCAACAAGTCTAAGATCACACAGCATCTTCTTTCCCTGCTATGTAATTACTCAGCTTCCACGCTCATGCATGAAACCTGATAGAGTTTAACCATTTTAAAATAAAATTTTTGACTGTTACTCCTGCAAATTGGATTAAATTAGATTCTGAAAGCAAAAGTGAGACACAAATAAGGACAAATTCAAGAAAATATAAACTAGTGCTATTTTCATCCATTAATAATCAAATGCACATATATAGTCTCAGTAGTGTTTTATTGTATGTACGTTAAAGGTCTGCACAATTTTGACTTTTTCTGGAACACATAATATCAAAAGCTTCAACAATTAATTCTAAAGCATAAAATGCATTCACATACTTTGTAAATGCCCCTTGCACTGAATAAAACAACCAATATATTTAAATTGGCTTTATTCCATTTCCTTCTAGTTATTTCATATTTTGTACCTAGAGAAACTTCTGGGAGAGAATTCCTCAGCTGAATTATACAAGAACTTCCATGAAGCATACGAGCATTTATCATTCAGTACATGCAGAATTAGGCTATAGAGACACTGCAAAAAGCAGCACTGTATCACTCAATAACTGTTTTCATAGCTTTACCCAGTGTATCTTTTGTTATGACAGCTGCAAAATCACCCAATTACTCAGCCCTCTCCTCCCTGCTCAGCTTTACATCCCTGTTTGCCTTTTGCCCACATCCATTCACACATGCCCTGCTACACTGGCAAAATCTGAAGATCTGAAAAAAAGTATTTACTTTTTTGTTCCCTCACCATCAGGATTACAGCACTTTTCTCTTCATTAATACCATTGCTAGAGTCTGCATCCTCAGTATTATTTGTTTCAGCTACTGCACTTTTCCCTTAGCTGCCTTTCATCACCAAATCTGGCCCACACCACTAAAAACTGTCTTCTCTTGCACTAGCAGAACCCTGAGGTTGACCACACTCCCCTTATTTACACATCCACATATTGTCTCCATACAGGTCTTCTGCCCTGCCTTGGCCTCTGGCTGCTGGGGAGTTCAACTCATTAAGAGCCACCAAAGAACTGGCAAAAGCACCCAATAAACCCTGTCAAGACAAAGTAGAACCAATGGTGCCATCTTTTCCAAGTCAGGGATTCTGCAACAGGAGTAATTGTCTCATAAAGGTGGAAGGATGAAATGGGAAGGATTTTACAGTAGAAAACACAGAGTAACTAAAAGAGAGAACAGGGTGAGATGAACCTTTGCACAGACACCAATTACTCCCTCCCCTTAGGCAGAAGCTCAGCGAGTGACCTTGTAGTAGTACAGCTGGGAAAAGGAGCATTCGCAAGCGTTTCACCACGTTGCAGGCAGTTACATTTATTTCCTCACAACTGCCTAAGCTAAATGGGGAACTTCAGAGCCACATTTTAAAATAACTCAAAACGTTTTAGCATATTCATTAGACAGCTGTGTAAATTCTGTCTCCTGCCATTCTTCTGATCACTCCAACAGGAAATGCCACTCTGTGAGCTGGCACTTCTGCAAAGCAAATGTGATATTGTATCGACAGCAGACTAGTCAGTGCAAACCTCTGACTCAGTGCTTTTTGGCAGTTCCAACAGCTGCCTCGGGAATAGGGCAGTGAGGAGCCAAACCAAAGGTAAAAATCATTAAATTTCCTTCCCCAAAGTTAAGAAAATCTACCTCCAACAAAACCAGGGCTTCATCGTCGGAGTTTTCAAAGATGGTCTAATATGCTTTGGTGCCTACAATATTTAGATCTTCACATAGATGCAGGTATATACAGCATCATTGCAAGTGCAAGAACAGATGAAGAATTCTCTTCCAAAACACAAAGATCCATACTCAATGCTTTTGCCTGCAAGAATTTCATCAGCCTCAAGAAAAACATACAGAATTATGTCTACTTGAAGATTTGTCTAAAATTTTATGGTTTACATTCTTCTTTCTTATTTACACGCCCTTTGTAAGGCATCTTCCAATGCTGGATAGATTTCCAAGTACAGTTAATTCACTACATGCTAACAGAGGCAGCTTTAAGACTTGAAAATTATAGCCAACAAAATCTGTAAAGCAGAGTTGGAAAGTTTTCACTTTCTCCTAAAAAAATCATACTTGAGAAGCAAAACTTGGTAGACAAGTTGAATATTCATAGAGAATTTAGACATTTAGAAGACTTGCATGAAGAGAGAGATTTTTGAGCTTTCAGGCTGCAAGTGTTTCACGATGGAATTGGCATGAACTTAAAATACAGTCCAAGTAACTGTATCAAAATGGGAAATCACAAAGAAGCCAGCCTTGCGTGTGTCCTCTCAACGTTCACCACTTGCACTTTATTCCTATTGTTAATCATGATGATTACAGAAGGTGCACATGGTTCAGAGCCAAGGAAAATCCTTCTATGTTTCTGCAGTAAACTCTTAAGTCTGAGTTTCCAATATCATAAAAAGGCGATAGGAATAACATTACAATTCATTTACTAGAATGCCATAAGTCTGCCATAAATCGTTACCTTCCCACATAAAGCTGGCAAAAAGCCCAATTAAGATGCCATTAACAATACAGAAATAAATAGTGAACAATGCCAATAAGACAGCAGACTCCATAGACCTTGGTCCCTTGAAAGCTAAGAAGAAGCTATCCTTCATAGACAAGGAATTCAATCCATTTTGTAGAACTCTGTCAGAAATTTTGAAGTAAAAACTCAAAGGAAGTTAGAAAAACAGTTAAATTAAAAGCTGAGAGGAGGCCAAATAAATGTAACAGCAATGACATTGTCAGAATTGTTTGGATTCCATTGCAAAAACAAAGAATTCAAAATGTGATCATCAGACATGGACCCAAAGAGATTAAATTTCTTGGCTAGGCCTTCTATTACCAGATAGCCTTCTGTGCAATAAATCACATAATCCAGGAGTTTCTGCATTACAGCTGCACTTACATTCTGGGAAGTCTTCAACTCTGAGACTGCACTTTCCCCAGTACAGCCCCAACCTGTGCTGGACCATGACAGTAGAGCACAGCACACTTCTTCAGGCAGTGCCAGCTGTCACACGGGCAGTGTCAAGAGGACAAATCCCTGAGCTACACGCAGCTGCAGCAGAACCCACTGCCCAATGCACTGCATTCCCAGAGGGGGTGAAAAACAATAAACACCCTTCATCTACCTTTAGGCTTTTTATAGTTACTATATTCCTGCAGGAGTGGAAGTCCCCTGCAACAATGAACATTGCTCACAAGTAGACTGTGGTCAAAACATGCTTACACAGTCTTGGATCTGATCCATATTTGAGGTAGTTGTGTTTTAAACAAATTAAAGACCAGTCCAGGCACTCAGATTTCTTATTTTCTCAATATAACTGTGTGTGGTCTCAGGGCTTCACTCTAATTTATATGAACCCCTTGTCCTCTTATTAAGTCAGAAGAGGGAAAGGTATTATCCAAATGTCTCAAGTTCTCAATTTGATGATTTTCAGCTGCTTAGTACTACCACCTCGTCTAAGATTGTATTTTCTCTCATTTACTTTAGCAGCTTTAACTTCCCACTGCACTACCATCCTGACATTAGCCTGATTGAATGCAAAAAAGCCCATTTGAAGTTTCTGAGGAGAGACAGTTGAAGTTACACTGAGCACCACAACTCAGTTCCTGCCTCACTAGGGTATGGTTTTTGCATGTCTCAACAAATAAGCCAATCGTTAGATATAACTATAAATTTAGTAGCTGCTAGTATCTCACATGTTAATAAAAAATTAAATATGACATTCTAAAATCCCACTTAAACTAAGTATCTAGCTAAAAGCTGTAACCACTCATCCATGAAGGCACACTGTGCTGTGAAGGATCTCAACAGAAGCACCCATTTTAATGTTCTGCAATACATGCAAAGACTGTGTTACACGGGGCTATGGATGTTAGAGGTGCCAGCATTTTATCTTTTGGACTCCAAAGAACAGCAGATGCCACCACACCAGAAATATTATAAGGAGAAATGGGGGAAGACTGATATTAGCCAGGTGTTCTGGGTGCACAGGCATGCTGAATAGACTGCTTTCTGGAGGCTCAGGGCACTTGCAGATCTACAGTTCAAACTTACCCCATGCTCAGAGCCTTGTATGGAGCCAGGAGCACTTCTGCCATTTTTTCTTTTTAAATATATAATCTAGCTTTCACTTCTTAGCCCACAGGTTTTAAACACTTAAAGTCTGTGCCTAAATAAGGGTCACCTCTTAATTTTCATTCACTCTGCACTTATTTTTTGTAAGTGATATGGGTGATAGAGCACAGAAATAGATGAAAATCTCACATAAAAAAGTCTAAGTTATATAGCTCTCCAACTCAGCAGTTGCCAGAAAATGTGATATTTGAATCAAAAGGCATACCAGGCTTCTCAATTACCTTACTTTGAAGTAAAAGCAAGTAAGGCATTGACATTTCTGATTAACAGGAAAGAAGATACTGTGATGCTTGTATTACAGTGTGGGATCACAGCTGTGCCAAGCTTACCTGCTTCTATTAAAACTCCAATCATCTAGTAAAGCCAAGAGCTGCAAGTAGGGCCAGCAGCACACTCTGGCATCGTACAGGTTTCTCTGCTTTCTGTGACATACTGGATTCATACCTTCTTTCATAAAGCTTGAATAAACACAAGAAATTATATTTGTGCTTTTAGCTTGGAATTTACATAGGTCATTTGTATTTAGGAAGCCCTTCCATCAAACTCAAACTAAAAAAATATCCTCCTTGTACTGCTGCCCTTTCAAAGTTATGTCATTTGAAAAGCTGGGTTTCCAAGAGACATAGAACAATTACATAAATTCAGCTTCCATTTTTACCACGTTAACTTCTCTTTCCTGTTGTGGACTTGATTATGCTCATTTTACTACAAATATTTGTTTCCTTTAGTATCTGAGGCTCATCTTAAAAAAGGGGAATTTTCACAGCAGTCCACTAGCCTTCAAATGCTCTAAAGAAATATAAGTGGCAATCTATTTAAGGAACTGTTTTTCTGAAACCAGAGAGAAATATTTTGACTTTGGACAAAACACTAAATTGCCACTCAAGTCAGCAAAATAAGTGTTTGGACAACAAACCAAAACCAATAGTGACGTGCCACAAACTTTTCCTATTTACACTGGATAAAAAAAGAGTACTGGACACTGACCAAGCAAATGTAAAAAGAGTTATTTTTCTCTAGCAACTTTTCAATTCCAACTTCTATCCAAGTCTCCCACCCCCTTTACTGCAATTAATCATCCTGAACAAAGTGGTACCTGCTGGGTTTTTTTGCCCTCTCTGCTCCTTACCTTTTAAATGGGAAATTTGAATTTAAAACATTCAACCCCATGAAGGTTCATAGCTGCTACTCTTCACTCCTTTTCTGCTGAAGTTTCAATCTCTTCCTTGTGCAGGCAGCAAAAACAAAAGCTGCCGAATTCCTCCGTATATAGCAATTTATCCTCCCATAAATCTGGCCTGTGACTAACATCATTTCTGATATTGTTGGGTTTACTGAAGCCTGAAGAATATTTTCAGGCCATTCCTTGTGCCCATTCAGGATTCTACTTTCCCTTTCCAAGGCTAGAGCACTCTCCAGCCTTCCACACAATTGCTGCATCGCTCCATTTTGTGGGATGTGGGATACGCACATCTTTGCCTGTGTGACTTTCACAAGCTGATGCTAAAGTGCAACCCCTGGACCTCAGTTTTTTGCAGGCAGGTTTTTGTCACTCCCTCTCCTCCTGAACAAAGTTGCACAATACACGTATTCAGAAAAGCATGCAAGAGTAAAGGAGAAAGTGCTCTTACTTGAGTAATACAGACAAAGGAGACCTTCACTGAAGCTACAAAGGCAGGGTTTATGGGACACAAAGAGAATGAGGAATAGATGTGGGTGGAGAAGTGAATAATGTTTTGTAGGCTCCTATGTGGTCTGACATTTCTCATCTTCACAGCCTCCAAAACTCAACTTTCCAATGAAATGCAGAATTTGTTTATTTTCTAGGTTAATTCACAGCTCTCAGTAATTACACGTGTGCATTTATGCTTGAGATTATTTTAAATTCTGAGCTTCTTGCCAGAAATTTCATTGTGGGTAAACACCTTTAAGTACCTAAAGCCAAATTTGTGTTAAGTATAATATTTCTTGCTCCTCTTTCTTTCCTGGAGTGCTTCCATGTGCTCATATACAACTGTTACGCTCCACTTAACTGATGACTGATGTTTTTCACATCCATGCACATTTTTACTGAGATGTACTGTGCCCAGCTCTAACTCCCTATTACTATGTAACATACTGAAATTTTAGCAACTGCTGTTGCATTACATGTGGCTGGTTTGGATCTATATTTTACAGTATCATAGAACAACTAATTAAGCATGTACTGTTTGATATTAGCAGAGACTCTCTAAAACTAAAAAAAAAGAAAAGGGAATTAATTATAGCTCCTCAAAATCTGAGACATCTATCCTAAACTTGTGGGACACATTTTTTTCGTTTCAATAAAAACATTCTTTAAAGGAAGATATACAAACCCAGAAAATTATCAAAGCTCAATATACAATTTTAAAAAAATATAATAATGTAAGCATCATGTAATCTTCCATTACCCTCCAGGATCTGTATGTAGCTAAAAACAAAATAGTATTTCTGGTACTAGAGAATAACAGCCCTGTAAGGCATAAAAGTACTTTTGGCTGTGAATTGTTTGGGGATTGTTTTTTTTTTTTTTTTCCTTCATTAATTCTTAATCTCTGTGGAAAGCCTCTGTTAGTCCAAGATTTTCTTTAAAATGAAAAGAAAATTTCATCTCTGGAAAAAGTCTACTCAGGGGATCACAAACCCCTGGCAATCTTAGGTTTTTAAACTCATTAGCTTCCTTAGTCTGCGGTTGGGAGGCTTTCAGTACTCACAGAACCAAACAGCAAACATTTCCAAATGCTGAGGTGTCACCAGTGACAATGGATGGCCTCGGACCTGGAGTGTTGGAAAGCTACCACCTCTGGCCAAGCATTTGCTACATTTACGTTGAATTCTTGGACTAGATTCTAAATTCAGGCTTTGGCACCGGCCCATTTGTATCCCTAGCAGTAATAAATTATGCAGTTCAGAATTTCATACTGTTTTAAGAACCTCAGCTGACAGTGCCTTCAGTACGAAACGAGAGTTCTCAGAACATCACGGAACAAGTGCTCCAGTCCTGATCAGATAAAATTACTTAAGTACAAGTTCAGATTTGATTTGCTAGATGCATTTGAAAAAAAATAATGTGAGAACCCTTGTAAATCTACGTAATGTCATTTCTTTTGAGGAATGAGAAAATACCTCTATTACACTCCTTCACTTCCAATTCCCAGGAAAGACCTACAGCTGGTGAGCCCAATATCGAAAGCCTGCACAAGACTCCTCTAGCAAAACCTACCTAGAACTGAAGTTCCACTTGGGAGCCCCTGGGGAAATTGTGGTAATATTGAGACTTAAAATAAGCCTGCATTATAATAAAATTTCATCCCAAAGTGTCAGGAAGTTTCCCTACTGAGTAATATTTAAAGGAATAAAAAAATAAGAAGCCCTACAATCCCTCAGACAAAGTAATTCGCAGGCTGCCAAGGAAGATGCACCCAAGACTAGATGGACATCCACAACCACCATCCTACATCCTGTAAGCACATCTCACTTGTTTCCATATGATGCATACGTTACCTGGAATTTATCATTTACCCCAGTGTCCACGCACCATTAGAACACCAGAGGGATTTGCACACAAGCACCAAGCTGCATATCACAATGAATTACCTGAAGAATGCACCAGCCCTGCATGACATGAATCCAAAATGATACAGAGACAATACACTACAAAAAGGTATTTATACCCAGTCGTGGAATGGCTGCTCTTTGCAAAAGGAACAGAGCACTGAGTGAAGAGAGGAAAAGTGTGGGTAAACAAACTGATGTTTGGCTGCACAAAAGTAAGTATTTTAAATTTATGATGATAAAACTATTTCATTGGATAATTACTCCTAGAAGCATTTAGCCACTAAGACAGAAAAAATAAAACTGCTGTGAAGTCCTGAACAAAAGCAATGCAGCAAAGATTTTTATATGGCATCTCTTAATGCAGTATGGCATCTCTTATCATAGTAGTGTAATTCAGATTAAGAATAAAAACAAATTTAAAAAATTGCTAAATCTGCGGTAAATAAAATCCTCTGAATGGTTTTGGCTGCACAGTTGTATAAATGCCACACACAAAGATCCCAGCTATGACAACGCTAGGATTTGTGGATTAGTATCTAAAAAATTATTGAAAAATAAAAGCCATGCCAGGTATTCCTACCAGTAGTTTTTACATAGCACTGCCTAAAGGAATTTGCTCAACCTTGATTTCTTAGTAGGAAAGTATAAAGTAGAAAACTTTTGGTTCAGACATTATCCCATCAGTGATCTGTATTTTAAGTACATATACCATGAATGTTTACTACTGAAGTTCTGTAGTAAAAAAGCTTCTTCCAGACAGATTAGAAGAGTTACATTGTTACAGAACCCAGGTAATCCAAAAGTCACCTGGATAAATTAAACAACAGTTCCGGTGTAATTTCTCACTAAGGCTGCACACAGCTGTTTCTCACACAGGCTCCAGCTGAAGCCACACTTCTGACAGCTCACCACTCACAGAAGCCCAGGACTGCAGAGCTCCTCTACGCCACAGGTTATTTTTGCCACACTGACCAACCTGTTCCTACCTAGAAACCTCCTTCCTGGATTAAACCTAATCCTGGTCTCACCCAGACTCAGCTGTGGAAGCTGTGGAAGGCTTGTAAGGAGGGCAGTACAGGAAGAAAGTGCAATACCTGATCTTCTTGTGGAGAAAAAAAAAACCTGAGGGCACATATCTTCAATATAAGACTGCTAATTTATATTGTGATTTAATGTTTTACAATTAAATTGGCCATCAGTGTAGAGGAGCAGTAACATCAAATATAAGCCTGCTGTATTGCAAATAACTGTTTCAGACCTCTCTCTGCAAAGTAGAATAGCCTGAGATATAACCAATGTATTTCTCATGTAAACATACAGAAACCTGTATCAAACCTTCTCTGCCTTCTGCTAATCAGTTTTGCCAAAATCTGGCCACTAACCCGGAACTAGGAATTACAGTCAAAATAGCAACAGGCCTCTGAATCATAATGTTCACTTCAGAAGAAAGAAAAACATTGAAACATGGAATGATAGTCTCTATGTAATTTATGGCCATGTATGACCCAATCTGCATTGAGATAGAGATAGATTTCAGATAAGATAAAACAAAACAGCATTAAAATGCTAAGTCAAAAATCCCTGCACTGAAGAGTTAAGGGAAGTCCAGAAGACAACGCACTGATTAAAAAAAACAGTGTAGCAATGGCCTAGAAAGGCATGAATGCACCAGGCACTCGAAAAAATATTACATAATATTAAACATTTTCTTTTCACTGTCTTCTTACAGACCAGTTGTGATCTGTATTGCTCTCAGCTTGCCACTTCTTTCTTTCATTCCAATGCTCAAAAGCTGTGCTAAATTTCCCAAGGGCTCATCACTCAGCAAGCAAGCCTGTTTCAATGTGCTAGTGTGTCTGCTGAAATAGCTACTTCCACTGATAAACCACACAGAATTCCCAGCAAATCTATGATTGCATGAAAACAGAAGAATTATTAAAACCAATGAAACATATTAAATATCTGACCACAGTTTCTACAGTAATTTAGCAGCTACATGACTTGTCATGCAATCAACTGATTTAGGGGGTTTGCAGAATTCATCGTATTTCTACAAATGAGAAACATATTTAATCCCCTATTCTTGCATGCTTTCCACAATATATTACAGAGATTAAAATGAACATACTACACTGTAATAGAACAGCACATTGTAAAAAAGAGCTAAATTTTGGTGTAATTTTTAATTACAGATTTAGTCATATTTATATACATGAAAATTTATATTTTACACAAATATTTAATTTTTCATTACAGATTTAGTCATATTTATATACATGAAAATTTATATTTTACACAAATATTTATATAGCCATACTCTAGGAATGGAAACATTCAGACACTACAGCTCAGGAGAGAGTAGAAATTATGTACTGCATAGAATTTTAAGATCAACAAATTAACTTCTAATATGGAAACAACTCCTGAAAACTACAAACACCTGTCAAAATAAGATTCTGGACGAAGCAGCATGAATCAAACTATTAACTGCCTTTGGTTTTGACATTACAAGATGAAATAAAATATAAGACTAAAAGCTAAATATTTCATACCTGACAAAAAAAAATTGTTTCTGCAACATCTTTGCCCTTCCCCTAGTTATTGAAACTGTGTTAGTGTTTTGAAAGTACTCCAATTTGGGGAAAAGTACATTTTCCTGAAAATTATTTATCAAAAATGGAATTAAATTCTCTCCGCTATAAAAAGAGAGCCAACATTTATGTTAATCTCACAAACCACCTAAAGTCTTCCACTCCAGACTTGAAAATTAGAGTGAGACAAACAAGAACAGTCCTTCCAACCTTCATGTGAAATGTTCTCACTGAGGTTTATGGAGATTTTGAAACTACAAAAAAAACCCCAAAACTTAAGCAGCATGAAATAAAAGAACAGAGGATGCTTAAAAAAATGATAGACAAGGACAGAATCTGACTTAAAGGTCCATAATGAGATGGATTTTTTTTTTTAAGCTGGATAAAGATCTAGCTACTAAGCTCCTAAGTTCCCAAAAAGCTCTATGGCCTACTTTCTCTACTTGTTTCAAAGTCACGCCAAAAGAGCCAGGCACCTGCCCTGATGAAACAGATTTCCCCAGAGACTGCACATTAGCAGCCTTCTCTCAGACACACGCCCCATCACACAGGCAGTGACACAGAAATCATGTCAAACTGGTGCCACAGCAAAATGGGAACGTGTGCTGAGGAGCCCTGCCAAACTAAAACCCTGTGCTGCCAACAGACACCGCTGTTAATCTCCTGGCTGCCATTTCTGCTCTAATCTAATTCACTTCTTCCCAACATTTCTACTGTTTACCTTTTCATGCCTCCCAAAACAGGTAATACAATTCAATTTTTACAGTCATTTTTACATTCCTATTCCCAGTGATGCTGTCATTGCCTCGAAAATATTGCTGAGAATTTAAACAAGGTAACTTTGGCAACAAAAAAGTCTGCATAGAGATTTTGTATTCCTCTTTTACAAATTTGGGGGCAAAACTGTATTGGCACCATACCTTTCATGATTTTTGTTTTGCCTAACAGCTTTCTAAATTCAAAATATAAATTATTTTCTCGAAAATGACTTCATTTAATTTTTGTTTCAAACTGTGTCAACCCATTTATTTTCAAACAAACCCATAAAGGGAATGGTGTGTTTCTCACATGTTGGACTAAATACCTGTTGGCCTTCTATTAATAATAAAAAAAATTTACTTTTTTTAGCAATGCAACAGAAACAAGCATTTCAAACTACTCCCTTAACCATCTGATTTTAAAAAAATGATTAAACAAAAAGTAAAAAGCCTAACACCAAGATTAGTCTTCTGATAGCAGTATGTCACAAAGAACCTGACATGTTATATAATGCACTATATGTTTTCTTTGGCTCAGATTCTTTCACCTGTTCTCCCCTGGCATTGCTAGCACTACCAGATGGATCCATTTTAGATTTAATTAATTTACCCTGTCTCCTAGGATTTCCAAGAAGTAAAGCACTGACAAGAACCTTGGTCCTTTCCTTTCTTGGATACAGAAAAAGAATCTAGACAGAGAGAGATTTTCCTTTTAAGAACAGAATACAACATTCACAAATAAATATCTCAGGAGAACATGTGCTGCTCAAATAAGCTAAAAATAGTAAAACCAACAAGCATATGTTTAACTGGGAACCTTCCTAGATCATAAAAGTAACATTATTCTTTAAATCCAACGTGGATATGGGAACTCAAAAACTGTGTTTGATTTTTTTTAATGGCAATGAAGCAAGAATATTCCAAGTGTCTGCATGTAAAGTGAATACCATGCACTGCATGTTGAACTAGACAGAATCCCTCCTTCTTGTCATCAGCCTTCATTCCCTCCACCGTGTAATTCTTCTCTTCTTAAAAATTCCTCAATATACTACAGGTAAAATTTCATCTCATCCAAATTACAGCTTTTTTTTTTAAATTCATTTTATTCTCTGCTTATGTAAAAAATAAATCTTCATAGGAACTTGGAACAGCACAGCAACTTGTAACTACCTGTAGCTCTTTAAAATAGTAACTGCTCTAAAAGACTCATAAACTACATTCCCTTCATAAATTTAACAAAAGGGGTGAGTGGATGCATGTTAATTATATCACCTGCTTATCTTAATCACTAGGTTACTTTACATGGGCTGAGACAAATCAGTTCTTTGACAGTCCTCTTCCTCTCCTGGCTTTCTCCTTGTTATCTGCTTTTACATTGTAAGATGCATGGGGCAGAGGATGGCCCCTTGGTCAAAGCTGGTAAGAGGATCTGGCATAACTAAGCCAGCAAAACCAGCTGGCCTCAGAGCACTGCAACAGAAAAATAGTGCAGATCTTCTAAATTGCTAAGTCAAATGTTAAGGCACAATGCTCCTTGTATAGGGTGGAATGGTTCACAACAATATCCTAGAGCTCCAGTAATGAATTTTTCCACTTGCACAAAATGCTACAAAAAATTTAAGCTTTTCAGCCCTTTAAACAGAATTTAAATGATACAGAAGAATTGACACACAGCACAGGAATTAGTTTTACTTAAAATGTATCAATCCAAAACACAAAGCAGCAGTAAGTGATGCCAATTCTCCAAGGTCTGTCTCCATAACAGATACACTGCATCTCTGATGTGAAAGCATTTCCACAAAGTTTTAGCTCCAAATGTCACACAACTAAAGAAGACTCTTAGGTTTTCACTTTCAGAAATCTGGCGAGATACAGAGCATTAACTCAACTACATAATCTAATCAAATGCCTGAAGCCAGAGGGCAAACAGAAACAACCTATAATTAAATTCTGCATATAATGATTATTTTTTAAAATATCTTCTATAAATGTACCATTTACTACAAGATCTACAGTGAATTAAACTTTTTTTTTAAGTCAAAATAATTTATTTGTAAGGGTTTGGGCTTGTTTAAAAAAAGAATGAATCACAGATGTTCTGAATTGGGAGGGACCCACATGGCCCATGGAGTCCAGCTCTTCAGTGAATGGCCCACACAGGGATTGAGCCCACAGCCTTGGTGTAAACATTGTACTCTGACCAACTCAGCCAGTCTCAGTGGCTTTAATCATCTACTACTTCAACTTGATGGTCTTACAAATTATTAGCAAGCAGCCCAATTAACCCAAATAAGCTGACAATGTTAAACCAGGCATCAAGGATCCAACATCAATAGAATTAAAAGAGTGAAAAACCTATAAAAGCATTTCAGCATTTATACCCTCAAGACTAATCCAGCCCAGCTGCAGGGACTTCAGGCCCATGAACAGGTGGAGCAGATGAGGTGTGCTGATGGAGCTCATCTTCCTACACAGTCTCACCTGAAGGGAATTCACCTAACCACGCTGGCAAAGCTGGAGCTTACTTTCAAAAGCTGTCCAGCTACATGCTCCAGTCAACAAAACCCTATCCTCCAAAGGACACCATGAAATCAATATTTAGCATGGCAATAATGGAACAACCTCTCTTTTTAAACCTTTCAGCATTCAATTTTTACCTATTAAACCATTTCTGCTCAGTGAAAAGGCCCTAAAACACATAGAAAGGTCTAGGATCTGGAGCTACTACTTCCTACCAGTCAACACAGCTCATGTACCTTGCAGCAAGTCTCACAGTATTAAAGTTTGGATTTATTAGCACTCAAACCAGCACCTCAAGATAGTAAGCCCAGTATTAGAAGACTAAATAAAAAAGTTCTGCTGCGACAAAAGATTTCACTTGCTCTGATGGATTAAATTTGTGTTTAAAAAAAGTTGTAAGTGATGTGACTTCAACAGGCATTAGACCAAATGAGGTATGGTTTACATCACCTTCATACCAAATCATAAAATTGATGCAAACACTGCAAAATGCAGCTTGGACACCTCCACAGAAATAATCAAGCAACCAGCTATGCTCTAAAACAAACTGGTGTTCCCCTACATTCAAGAGCACTCAGGAGCAGCAGAGGTAAATGCTGGATGACAGTCTGGAGCTCTGTCCATCACCCAGTCACACTCCTTAAATGAACTCACTTCGCCATGTGACCCTCCTCTCAACAAGACTCTGCGACACCCTGGATGGCCATTAATGAAGGATTTTAACAATTAGTAGCTCAGCAGGTTTACTTTCTTGCTGCACCTGGTGCAAGTCTGGAGTCCTTTCTGCAGTACCCTTCAGCTGCTGCAGGCAGAAATCTTCAAAATTGATCGTTCTATTTCTTTGTGTATAAAAAGCAAACAGGTAAGCCTATGACATTCTGTGTCTGCTTTTTTGTTTAAAAAAAGTAGAAAGAAAAGTTTAAAGAACACAAAACCCAAAGACAAAGAATTGCATGGATAGTCAATAAAGACAAAAGTTTGTATACAGTTTTATTAAAGCAACTGTAGCACAGAAATTATAACATTTTCTAAAGGGTAGCATGAAAAATTATTTTTAACTTAATTTTTATTATAGTTATTTCCAAGAGCAATCAGCTCAAAATACATATATATTTATTACTGAGTATGTATCAACCTTTTAGCTAAAAGAAAATTAAAATTAAGACAATAGTCTTAATGTTAAGGCAAGAAACAGTACTGCTCTATAGAGTTTTAAAACTGCATAACTTTACAAACACTTGACTACCTCCCCCAATATATATATACAGAGAAGTCAGGGGATTAAGTAAACCCAACTCAATTCCAGAATATGATGTGTAAGGTCAACATTAAATAAAAAAAAAAAACCATGGATTTTAGCTGTTATGTTCATAAGCAAACATCTAAATGGAAAAAAGTTTTCAAGAACAATACCTTTTTCTGAAATGAACTGAAACTGACTGAAATCAATTCAGATTAAGACCTTATTAAGATCTTAAAAAGAAATTTGATGTCTAAATGGCTATTTTGTGCAAGTGATACAAGATCCACATATTAACCTAAATAACTGCTGTGTAAGTTTTCTTTTAAAATTATGCACAACTTAATAAAAGACATAATACCACAAATCAGAAGTAAGAAAAAGCAAACACTTTTTTCTTTCGTTCCCAGAATCATTCAGTTGGCAACACAAAGATAGCACAGTCTTCCTATTGTACATATCATCCAAGTTAACATTAAAACTTGGTCAACTTACATCACACAGGCAGCGTTAAAGCTCCACATGTTGGACAGCATTTTCCACTTTTATAAATTAAAATTTTATTATATCCTAGGGACACATTCCAGCAAAGCAACCAAACTTATTTTTGCAAATATCAAAACTGTGAAGTTTTTTGTGTTGTTTTCTTTCAAGAACGAGAGATCTGTAATACAAATTCAGCTCTTCTGACTCACAAAAAGACATCAGAAGTTACACATCTAAGGCAGTGTCAAAGGAGGAAAACCAGCATTTAGTCAGGTAAAATTTTGTATGGCTTTAAACCAGAAGCCAGACCCATAAAGGGTGAAAGAAAAGAAGTAAGCTTATAGCTGAGAGTCTTAAGTAATATGAAAATAATGCATACATAAAGCCACTAGTCCCCTGTTTCTCGTCCTGAAGGAATCAGAAGCCTTTACGTGTAAGTGTATTGTATATATATGGTACAAGAAAACTAACACCAACTGCTGGAAAAACTTCCCATATAACAAAACCAATCTATCAAAAGTGCATAATCAAAGCATTAAAAAAAATCCCTCATGGGGAAAAAGGTTTGCACTGCATATAGAAAGACTCTGCAATATTTTCTCCTACCTAAGCTGTTCTTGTGACTAAAACGAATAAGGAGATTTTTTTTTTTCCTTCAGTCTTCAAAACCCAAGTGGAGTTTGTCAGCTTCTTTATGAAACAATACTTTTAGTACAGTAACCTAGAAAATGTGAGAACATCACAAACCTTCTGCCTGTTGATCTGCAAACTCATTTTCCAAAAAAAGTGATGTCAAATCACTTCTAGCCAAAGGATTCACCATATCTGAAGCACCTGAAGTGCTCTACACCAACTAGGACCACTATAGATCACAGAGGCCAGTACCCCATTCCAAGTAATTTCTGACCTGCAGAATATCTGTGGATAATCACAAATGAAATAAGTTAAACAGAGTTTATATTAGAAAACTTACGAGATGCTTAAACAAAGAATCATTCTAATACATTTCTCTTTATTTTTGCAATATTAACGTCACCATTTTCAAACAGTTTTTTTTAGACATATCTGTATCAATGTTTTCCTTATACTTAAAATAGAAAATTAATCCAACACCAGTAATGCTAAAGTTAATCTCACTACTACTACTAATAATAGTAATAGCATATTAAAAATGAGTCACCTTTTTAGTTAAAAAAAGAAGTGCTAAGCCATTAGATAAAAATGTAAAAGATACCATGAAAAATGAATGAAATATAACCAAGTATGCCAAAATATTTAGTCATCATTTCCTTGGACAAAGGAGAAGCAAAACTATATTATAAATTTATTATATAAAGAGCAATAAAAAAACAACATGGTAGACCTGTATTTATTTAACAGTTAAGAGTGATAGGCTATGCAGTTGTTGTGTGATGCCGCAATTGTTGATGAGGTTACAGTACTACTCCCCATTTTTCCATCCTAGTGATGATGAATTTGGGGTATCTTCTCCACTCTATGTTACCAGTTCTGATACTTAACTTAGCTAGTGAAGCTCAGGACATGCAAAAAGGTTTCCAGGACTCAGGGCTGCAGCTGCACATGTGTCTGTTCTGCAGGTGATCCATGAGGCAAGGGACCTCTGCCAGTTCCACTAAATGTGCACTTACTGCAGTTCTAAAAAAAGAGCCAATATTTACCATTGCACATCAGCTCGCAGGAGAGGCTCCCTTATAGGATATTATCAGCCATTCAAGCACTCAGCTTCTGATTCCCAAGGGGAGCCTGGCAGAAGGTATAATTCTTGACTGGAATGGAAACATACCATGTGTAACTTTTAAATATTATGTTTCTAATGTTGAAATCTCAGACATAACAGCCACAAACCAAGTAAATACAACTTGCTACAATAAAAGAAAAAAGCTTTTAAAAGCTTAAAATGTTAACATTAGAATATTATTTTTAAAGAAATCTGATTCATCTAGGACACTGTGAACATCTAGGCCTGAGTCCAAAGCCATTGAAGTTATTAGAACTGCTTCCTTCTATTTCAACAGACCTTGGATAACTCTCTCGTTTCTGTACCTCTCAAACAGACAAATACATGCAATATATCATCTCAAAGCAAAGGAACTCAACACATTTCAGTGGCAGCATGTTCATTTAAGCAGAACCATGTATACTATATATGGAAATGAAGTGTTCCTCTCAAAGATGCAAACCCGATGTATTCTCAGGCTATAAATACCATCAGGACTCAAAACGCGCCCTTCCTGACCAATGTGTCTCTGACAGGCGTGGAAGATGGGTATCATTCCTTCTCATTTGCTCAGACTCTGCTGCTGTTCCACCCTCCATTGTCACCCAAGGTGACCTGTGTGTCCCGGACAAAGTGCCCACACTGACAAACCATGAGGTCTAATTTGGAACTGGTGTATTTAGCCCTGTGTAATTTCGCATTAATGCCACTGTAGACTTGTGATCTAACAGTTTTGCACTCACTTCCCAGTCAGGCATTGTATTCCTGCAAGGATCCTTATGGCTCTCTCCCAACCCAAGCTATTCTATGATTCTAAACCTTCAGCCATGTAGCAGCATATAAACCCATTACAGAAACACAGCTTCTTAAAGTGTAGTTCCTTTCCTTTTGCCACCTAAATCATATGTGCGGGAGAAATACTTTTTTTTTAACCATTAACACCCACACATAATGTTTCAGCAATCTTTCCCTTAGAAAACCTCCACAAGCTGCATTCACTGTGCCCTCCTCAGACTTCTGATAATCCAGTAATTTTCATACATGTAACATACACAGTTTTATGCAATGTGACAAGGTATGTTTAGTAGAATCAAAGAATACACTGTCCCCCAATTCCATCTAGTATTATTTTCATGTTTACACCTCCCCAGCAACTGCTGCCCTCCCAACTTCACACTATAGGATGCCTTTCTGCTGCTGAACTACAGCCTGATTCTGCTGAGGAATTATCACCAGCCAGCCCTGAAATTCATATAAACTTTGTCACTCTGAGTTGGATTCCACAGAACAGAAGAGCCAATCTCAGAAGGAACGCTTGACTGCTGCTCTGTGTTGCACCTGACTAGAGATTACAGCTTCTTCTTAGGATTTGTCCCAGGAAGGACACTCAATGACTAAGATTCACAGTCCACTTTCTTGCAATAATAAAGAACATACAAGTACCATCATTGCTGGTTTTAATTATAATCATTAGATCCTGTCCCTGCAGAGATTATACTTAGGGCTAGTGCTCTCTAAATGTTCAGTGTTTCTGTCTCTACGGCTGTAAACTGCCCTCATTCTGCATTTAGGAATCACAACACATCAAAACTGAGTACACAGATCAGCGTTACTTAAAAGCAAACTTTTGTTTGCTATTACAGACATTTCTTCTATGGAGCTAAACTGGAAAAAAAAGTGAAATCTAATAGTTTTCAACCAACACTTACAGATTTGCAAATGTGAGATTTTCAAGTTCCTTTTCCATGCAGATGTTCTCCTTAAATGTATGTGTTGCAAAGCCTTGAAAATAAGTATGATACTGTACCAAAATAACATTTTGTTTGAGAATGTTCGGTTTACGGGTTAAATCCTTATCTATGCATTCTCTTTTCTGCATGCACAACCTATTTTAGCATGTGTTCATAAAATGTGAAATCCTTTATAAGTTCCAGAGAGCCAGAAGTCTCTACCTTTTCAGAGCATGCAAAAAACAGCAGCATACACCGCTCCACACCAGCGCCTTTCTCTGCTTGTAGAAACGCCACCTGCAAAGGGCTGCGAGTACCTTTCCTCTCAGACCTTGACCTCTCCACCACGGCCACCTCTCAACTGCCAACCTGTCTGGTGAGGCTCTCACGGAGTAATTGCATGCAGACCACCTGACAGCCATGAGACAGCAATGACTGAGCCAGGCTGTGCATGTGACTGAGCAGCAAAATGCATCACAGTTCCCCCTAATCCCTTGAGCCTCCCAGTTGTTCATCGCACGCTGCTGCCCAGTCCATCTTCAGGAGAGCCAAGGTGACGATCCCACGCACCGATCTCAATGAAGGGATCTCCTGCAATATGTGTCCACACGTGTCTTCCAACGTACACTCGAACTTTTCTCAAAAGATGGTGCCTCAGATCTTTTTCTTTATTTGGAGAGAACGTTTATGCAGGTATGGCTCAGAAACCAACAAACCTCACCCACACTAGAGCCAGCTTGGAATGAATACTGCTTGTTTTACGGACAACTTAAATTTTTCCACTTACAAATTTTCTCAGGCTTTAGAATTCTGGGGTTGAAACTCTTAACTTTTCAAAGACAACTTCTGCAAATACTGTATTTCCAGCAAAACCAGATTTTTTTTTCTATTCAAAACAAATGGGAATGTTGCTTGGTTTCTACTGACTAAAAAGCACTATGTAACTTAGTATCTTTCAAAAATATGTAGACCAAGGTCAAAGAAGACTATTAGAGCTTTGAAGTTCAGGCTAACAACTGCTACCTATAACCATTTCATTTGATATGTGTACAAATCCTGGGCTGTGGGGAGGAAAAGCTCTTCCAAAACACTGAAAGCATCACAAGAAGGATGTGTTCTACCTGCTAGAGCCCGATGACATAAGGTCTATAAGAGGTACCCTTCAAAGCAATAAATGGTCTGGTATCATATTCTTCAAAAGGAAACAAATTCCATTTGATTCTGCACTGACCAGCTCCAGGAGCTGACTGTGCCCCAAACCTGTGCTCTCTCATTCCACTGCTCCTTCACGGTTTTAGAGTTTGTTCAAAACCATAACAGATAATGTCAGCAGAAAATGCCCTCCAGGAGCATAGAAAATGCAGAGGTAGATCCATATAATCAAAAGAACTATAGATTGTATAACATGCATTTAGCCCCTATGTGTACATCACCATGCATATTTCATTTTTCTACTGTTGCCACAAACAAAAACAACTAATGTCAGAGTCCAACCCAATGAAGTTTAATCTCACATTCTGCTTTTCATACACAAACAGAAATTAGTTGGTCAAGGGAGAAAGAACAAGCAATGACCAGATAAGTTCTTTAGCAGTATCTAAGCACCACTAAAAATGTAGATGTAAACTCTGAGAAGAAAACCATCATTTTTCAAGGCTGGCTGCAAATAGACTGTACCTAATTTTAAAAAACTGCATCTAAAATTATATACCACATTAAATAAAGGAATACAAGGGCTCTGATAATAATGAATGTCACACTACATGAAACACTGACAACAAAGGTAAAGATTTACATTTTTTTGGGGGCAGTTTTTTTTTTACACACCAATTCACAAAGCAAGTATGGAGCATGAAAATCCTAAAACTTCAATCATCATTTTTAGTACATGATCAAGAGTGATGCTCTATTCATATACAATTACACAAATTAGATGTGGAATTTTAAGGGACAATGTTGATGCTTCTGTCAGCAGTTTTCATATTCTAGACTTACAGTATCTTGACTTTCTTATCTACAAGGGGAAAAAAACATGGTGACATTTCATACCACAAAGTAATAAACTGTTTATATAACGGTTTTAAACTCCAGCTTTAAATTAAATGAGTTGAAGAGGGGGACACACCAAACAAACCACACTCTAAATCCTTCTATATAGTCTTTGGAAGTTTTACATCCCAAAGTTAAGTTAACAATCATCGACAAATCCATGGAATACAATGTCATGCTTAGAATATAGCAGGGAGAAAAAAGAAATGAAACTTTTTGCATTTCTTTGCAATAAGAGATACAGACATGAGTGTTAGCACAGTAACTCTGAATTATTCACATATATGTGTGAATTATTCAATAAGAGGCCACAGAAAGTAGACATGAGGAAGATTTCTTTTAGCTCTCTCACTGGGACTGCTCTTTATGTAGATACTGAGATGATGCTGGACAGCCCAACTCCCCTGCAACCTGTGGAGCAGCAGAAGAGGCAGCACAGGAAAGGAAAGCTCCTAACATGCAGAAAACTTCTTCAATCCTGCAGTAGGAGGAGCTACTTCTTCTAAAACTGCTTTTGTAGCAGGCCCAATAGAGTCAACATAGCACATATATACATTTCTCACCAGCAGCCTCAGCAGCTTTTCCCAACTCACCAAGCAGCAGAGTATGTGCTTGACAACAGCAAAGTTTCAGATAATTCCAGTTGTTACTTCAGTTACCCTTTATACCCTAAATACTAGAAAAGTGTTTTGCAATAACTAGTTATAACTAACATCCTTGCATACACAGAATTCCCTCCAATTCCCCGTTTTATTGTATAAGGAATGCAGGATCAGCCCTTGAAAGTTCTTCTTTGCCAGAGTCTTGAAAACCCTTACAAGTGGAACAAATAGGATCTAAAAGGAGACATATATCTCCCCCTACCTGCAGAGCCCTTTATCCTCCTGCCCCAGGGAATGACATTCATGGAACTACTTCAGTCTCAAAGATGAAATAAACCAAAATCTTACAACCTGCCATAGCCAGAGTACGTCAAACTATTCGGACTGGAAGTGTTTGAGCCCCTCAACAAAGCCTGTTACTGAACTGCCGCATTTAGCCCAAGAGGTTTTAAAGACAACTTGCACGTATCTTTCTATACTGGTTAAGAAATGACTGATCTGCTTTAACTGACTATGTCCCAATAATGGACTACCTGACCAACAGTACCCACCAAGAAAGCACACATAAGAAGGCTGCGTACAAGCCTCTAACTTTTTACTCTCTCAAGGGAAAAAGCACAAGGTAATAACACGCAGATTTTTCTTTTTTGTCAAGATCCCTGATAGCCTTTGTAGATTCATCTCATTCTGTGGAGACAGAAATGCTAAATACACAACAAAACCAAAGGTTAAGTCTTCACTACTCACTGTTCCTTGAAAATTGCCTTTTACTGCTGTGGGAATAGTATCTTATTATCACAAGTTCATTAAAGCTGTGTCATCAGACCTGGCTAACACCTCTCTAAGAAAGTTTAGGTTTGGTTTTGAATGAAAAAAAAAAAGCCTATGGAAAAGTAGTGCTGCCTGATAGGATTCCTGATACTTAAGGCTGACTTAAAAGCTTTTATTCCTTAACTTTAGCAATCACTCCTTCCATAGATAGGCCAAGTTCACTGTAATAGTTGAACTTCCAAGTGGAATGTGGAGGTTCATTTAGGCAACCCAAACTACACAACAAACAAGTACCATAACTTTTCATGCTCTAACTTTGCTCCTGGTTCCCCCTGAATGCTGGCCCTTCACAGAGCTGGTGTATGTGCTGTGTGTTTAGGGGGGAGGGGACAGGAGAAAGGGGAAGACAGCTCACTGTACGTCAAAGCAAACTAGCAACCTAGCAACCATATATTAAAAGGTGTGTGTGTTTTTGTGGGTGTCTGTGTGCCAGGAATAACTGAAGCAGATATTATTCCATTTGTAATTCAAAAAATGTGAAAAGGGAAGGGGAGAAACTCCAGTTGCTGGTCTATTTTGGGGTCTGTCAAAATCCACTTTCACAATACAGAGTTGTAACACTTTCGATGTCATTTTTCGTAATCAGAAATTAAAGTCTGGACTTGAGAAGTTCTTAGCTTTGGTTTGAAAAGAGACCCTTCAAAGCAGAAACTGAACTTACTTCACATACTATGCTTTCTTTCAGCTGGTGATATACAAAAAACAAAAGGGCAGAGAGGCTGCCTCAAAGACTTCACACCCAGGTTAAGAGAACTCTTACAAATGTACAGAACGCTTCTAGACAGCTACATTAACAAACAGAAACGCTAAAGATTCTCAGGGAGTGCAACTAGCTTTATAAAGATTCACTTGAGTGAGAAATTGACCCTTTCAATTTTGCCGAAGTTGCTCACTCCACAAGGCAACTGAGAGTTTAGCTCAGCATATTCAAGCTCCAACCCCATCATATGCGGCCCCACGGGTGCTTATAAACTTCTGATCTGCACCGTCCCACTACACCAGCATGTGCCTTTGGCAGGGTGAGCGTGGCACAGCAGGTGTAACTTTCGTGCCACCAGACGAAAACGACTGAGTCCCTGCGTGGCGCGGAACAGAGAAGGGGAACGGGGAGGCGCCTCGGGACTGCACCCCGCCTCACCCCTCCAGCTACACTGCCCACGTTGCAGCTCCCAACAGCCCGTGGCAACCCTAAGCCAAGAGCGGCCAGCACGCTGCCATCAGCAGCCCCACGGCGTCCGCTCCACCGCCACCGCGCCAGGTGTCCGGCTCTACAGGGCTGGGCTCCTACTCCTCCTCAGCACCAGCACCGCACCAACCCATCACAGCAGGGGAGGGGACGGGAAGGGAAGGGGGAGTTACCTTGTTTTTGACCCCGCAGTGGCAGCAGACAGTCCACAGGTACTTGAGGGTCCTCCACAGCAGGATGATAAACAGTCCCCCAAAGAAAGTAACCATGGATGAGGCGAGGAAAGCCCACCACATGCGCTGTCCGCGGCTATCGCAGGGCACCTCCATGGTCACCGGGATGATGAGCGCATCCATCTTGGGCACATTGACGGGGGAGGAGGACGAGTCTGTGTTGAGATTGTTGGCGTTGATATTGTTACTCATTCTAATGCCGCTGCCGCCCGGGTAGGAGCCGCCGCCGCTGCCATTTGCCATAGCTAACAGCGAGCCGGGCGCGCAGGGGCTTCCGAGAGCTCCTCCCGCCGCCAGCGCCCCCCAAAAAGCCCATCACCAGCCATATTGCTGCTGCTGCCGCCGCCGCTCAGCGGGAAGGGTAAGAAGAGTAATAAAGATAAAAAGCCCCCAGTCAAAACAAACAAAAAAACAAACCAACCAAACAAAAAAAACAAAACAANAAAAAAAAAAAAAAAAAAAAAAAAAAAAAAAAAAAAAAAAAAAAAAAAAAAAAAAAAAAAAAAGCAGGTGAAGAAAAGCGACCGCACAATTCCCGGGTCTCTCTCGGGAGCCGACAGGCCGGTGAATTCCGAGCGTCCTCTTTGTACGGCGAAAATAATATTAAAAAAAAATTGAAAATAATAAAAATATAGTCTCCTCCTCAGACTCCCACCCCTTCCTTCTCAAGCATACACAGCCCCTACCCCGCCCACCCCAAAAAGAATCATCCACCACAAACTGATGCCTCTGAGCGTCTCTTCAAGATACCCAGCGCTGCGACCCCGCTGGCCTCAGCGGGGATCCCTCACTCAGCCTCCGCCGCGGATCCTCCCGGAGGTGGTCTGTTATTATTGTTATTAGTCTTTAACTTGTTATCAGCGACACTCAGTCCCCCCCCCCTCCCCCCCGCGCACCCTCCTCCTCCTCCTCTTCCAAGTCCAGCCCCTTCCTCTCTTCTTCCCCCCTCGGTGCCAGCAGCAGCCTCCTGTGGCTCCTAATTCATCCTCCGCTGGCCCATCTGTGCGTGCGCTACCGCTGCCGCCGCCTCCTCGCCCATCCTTCGGGAGCTCCCTCCAGGGCCCGGCTGTCGCTCAGGCTGTTGCTCNGCCCATCGCCCGCATCCCTCGCCCGCCGCGATGCGCGGCACCGCAGAGAGCGCGACCCCTCCGCGGCACGGCCGCGACGGCGCCCTCGGGGGCGGCGGGCCCGGGGCTGCAGCGGGGGGCAGCGGGGGAGGGAGGGAACGGGGCGCGCTCGGGGCTCGCAGGAGGCGGTTGAGCTGCAGCAGCAGGTGCCCGGGGATGCGCACGGCGCGGGAGGGGGGGAGCTGGCATGGAAACGCGCTAAGGGAGCGTGAAATAAACATCGGGGACCGCGGCGTGGGTTTTTCCGCTGAAGGCATCCATGGCTTGTCTTTAATTGACACGGGGAAGTATTGCAAACGCTCCGCAAACACACCGTAAATTGCCGCACATCCCAAGAACATTCCTGAATTTAACCCTTAGGAATATAAATAACAATTTTAAATGACACATTTGGGGAGGATGGGGGTGAAAGGGGAAGCCAGCAAGAAAACCTGGATAGTCATCTCCTAGTGTTTTTTTCGGATTCACGTTGAAAAGCAGAGAAAATTGTATGTCTATATGTGTATTCATTTATACATAAATCAAAATCTCTGTTTGGCACATGGTCTGCTAGCTGTACAAAGTATTATGCAGATCCTCTTGACATCTTTCCAAGGGTAAAATACAGCAGCCTTTGTGTGCGTGACATTCCCCCATCTTATCTAGTTGCTATACCAGCAGAGAACCACCATTATGAAATAGTAATCTCTTAACCTTTACTAATAGTAGTTTCTGTTTCTGCATCTGCCAGGGCCTTGTTTGGTTTTGTTTTCCACTTAAGTAAGGGTAATGAGATTTTATGAGTTCCCAAAGCTTTTCATGGGGCTCTCTAACCCTCTCACCCCCACTTTTTTTGTGCAATAACACCACTATTTGTCTACCTCTATGAGTTTATCATGATGTCTCTTTCCAGTCTGCCCCTCCAGTCTGTTCCTTCAAGAGAATGCTTCCTTTTTAGGGTAGGGATTTAATAGGGAAAGGGTTTAATAGGGGCCTCTGAACAGAAAAGGCATTAGATAATAATATGGAAGTGTACACAGGTAAGAAAAATGCTACATTACTTTTTGCCAGAGAAAAAGAGTCAGTTACGTGGCAGACCTGAAGCAGGCCATTCCCAGGAGACTGCTGTAATGGAATTTAGTTGAGGATTTCTAGATGCAGAAAACTATTCAGATTGAAAAGAAACTGCGTGTCACAGCTGCCACATGGAAGCCCAGACTGCCCTGCCACAGCTGCTGCCCCCTCCCATGTCTTTTCATTACCAACCCTCCCCACAGCTAGAAAGCCACCTGGACTGCCAAGTGTTGCCATGAGAGGATCACACAGCCTTGGGTCCTGGGCTCAGAACCTGGTCCTCATGGTCGTTTGCTCTGCATTTCTGTGCTGGTGTTCAAGGGACACCCTTTTCACAGCTGCACACATACCGAGGGATCCTTTTATCCATCAGCAAACACCAGGAGTGGAACAAGGGCAGGAGCACTGTAACACAGGCACTTGATGTCTGATCTTCAGAAGTGCCAGGTACTTACAGGCACTCTTACAGCTAATAGAAGCTACAAGCCCTATGCACCTTGAAAGATGAGGACAATGAAGAGCAGCTGCACAGCATATCCCAGGGAAGGCTTTTGCATGGTAGAATTTGTTCCGTATTCTGGTCTGGCAGATAACAAGAACCGAGTCTCTGAAGCCATACATACATTCTCTCTTGCTGTTGTTTGAGAGGCCCAGAAGATTTGACAGAAAGGTTGCAGTCTGAAAATACATTTTCTTGCTTTATACATTCAGTTAAAAAGTATTTATTTGACTCAATACTGCTGCAGCTGAGCAGTGCAGACAGTGGTTTCACAAGCGCTCCGGATGCAAACAGGATCATTAGGCACTTCTAAAATACCATCCCCATAGTACTGTACCCACACATACCAAAGATGGTCCTAAAGAAAAACTCCAACTAAAGCCAAGAAAGTGCACCACAAAATATAGCCTGTATGTTCAAATAATTTGATTCAAACGTGTTCACACAGAGTTTACATGCAGATTTGGACAGGGATAGGAGATGTATTGTGATCACTTGTAAAAGACTGCTTTTAAGTTCTGATGCTCAAAAACTGTTCTTCAACCAACCAATACATACAGTAGGAGTCCTAGTATATAAATTTCACACTATATATCCAGGGGAAAACCTTTTGTTTTATCTATATAAACAAAACTTTTATTTACATAAATATGGCTCAGTTCTACAAATATTTACCATGAAACTCACGCTGAGAAGCAAATATTGATATCAATTGGTAAGACCTACCTTACCAGTTAAAAGTTTCCTTACTAGGAAACATCTGCAAAAGACAAAGCAAAGTAGGTAACTTTGTGTTTTGTTCACCTATTCATAGACAGAGGTAAAAATGATCCTTAAATGAAAATCCCTTCCATTAAGTCCCATCTGAGCTGACTCCTTTATGAATAGAGACAGGCCTGCTCTCCAGTGCAGGCTCTATAAAGCAGAGCTTGAGAAAGCCCCCTGGGGCTGTATGCTTCATTTACTGAGGCAACAACTCCATTTCATGTTGCCTTCAGACTAAACAAGATTTTCAAGCTCTGCATCCTGGAGATATCTATTCCAAATAAACAGAAAACTTCAATGGATTAGTTTTCAGATTAGTTGTCTATTTAATGTGTCAACACAAAAGCTCAAAATTTACTTGGTTAACAGTACTATTTACTGAACACAACAAACGCTGCGCTGACCTGTGTTTTTCCTGTTCTTACCATGTAGCATAGTCCAGGACATAATCATGCCTACTCACTGTAATTCTGGAGGATTTGGTTCCAGAAAGCCGTGTTTTAGCAGCAAGAAAATGACTCCTCTTTATGTAAAACAGTTCCCTCTTGTGGATATTCTATGTACAGTACCACAGAAGTATTTAAAATATTCATCAATCCTGGATCTTTGCAATTAAACCCCCCAACTCTGTTCAATTCTCCAAATCCCTTAGCATTCTTGGTTTTAGCAATTAAATATGTGAGGAAGAACAAGCTATTGCATTTAATCATAATACAACTTGCCCAATTACACATTATCAATAACAAATTATTTAATAAAGTGCAATAAACATAACAAGCTAAATAAAGTTGCATAACTGTACCTATATGAGTCAAGTGCAAATCACTGGGTTTTTTGTTTTGCTTATATGAGAAAACTTTCCGCACATTCCGTTAAGAGAAACCATGATTAAAAAAAAAAACAAGAAAAATATACACTATATAAAGAAAAGAGACAGTAATGGCAAAGCAGTCGGGGTTTCCAAGGATCCATGTACTAAGTACAGAAGACAAAGAAACTCTGGAATGATAAATATTTCAATTAAAACTAGAGTCTAGGCAAGTGGCACAGCCTCACTGGTGACACAATAGTGCACCAGGGATTAATTCAGCATGGCAGTTAGGAAGAAAAAATCACATGAATGGAGTAACAGTGTTAAGATTTATGTGTTCTCTAAATGATGACTACATTATAAAAAGAAGAATTTTTTTTCTTAAGAAGAGTAATGTGAGACAATAAATGTGTACTCCCTGGTTTTTCCTAAAGGCATATATTGTCTAACTGAATCTGGGGAAAGGATAGAAAACATTTGCATGTTATTATCTTGAGGGAAATTATATTAAAAAAGGCTAAAAGCCTTTATATACCCATATACCCTAAACTTGTTTACCACAATGTTTTTGTTAAATAGTTATATATAAAACCTTCCTAAACTTTGATTAAAGGTACAGAGTAAATATTAAAGAAGCAGCTTAAGGGTCAGTAAAGGTGAATACTTTCCAAAGTTAAAAAAACCCCAAAGTTCCAATGATTTTTGTCCAACAGCCTCCTTCACATCTTTGTTGTCCCTGTAGAATACACCATTGGGGTTTATGTAACATCAGTAGCTATGGCAGGGCAAGCACCTACACACAGAAATAGCATAAAATAATAATAAAAAGTAGTTTGAGTCAAGAGGCTAGGTTTGTGCTTCTGAGGTCAGTGGGGCACTTGGTGTTGACCTCAAATGCTGGAGACCCAGTATCAACCAGACTTCAGATATAAACAAAGATGTCTTGCATAATTAATTCTGAACCTCTCTTTAATTAATACTATTCCTTACTATTCCTACTTTGTCCTGAGAACAGAGTGAAAAATAATACATTTGTAGTGATTATATGGATACTGGAATAAAATCATATCATGAAACAATTCTGGGATTTTTGTTGCAATGCAAAATGTTTGCTGATGTAAAACACATATAGTTGGGCCTACTGTCCTTGTCTTAAAGACCTAAAAGAGGAAATTTTAGTAGGAAATTATACTAATATGCACATAACTATATATTTGCACATGGGAAATGATTATCTTTAGCATATTTTTAATGTAATTTAGACAACTTATTTCAGCGTATATTAATTGAAAATTCTGTTTAGTTTACTTTCTATCTGCCCAATCCCTGTTCAAAGACTGAAGTACATATTTAGCATGATAATATATTGCACACTGTAATAGCTCCTTATCAAAGTACTTTGCAAATAGGAATATATTCAACCTCATCACATCTCTCTGTAACAGTATACGTGAACGCTATTCTTGGCAGTGAGGTTATGTAACAATTTCCTTGAATTAGTTAAAACTTTTGTATTGAGATCTATTTTGGCACTTAACCCTGGCAAAATTCTCCAGCTGGCAGGACAAAGACATACCTCAGCAGAATGCTTTAATGGGTCACCCAGTCATCCAGAGTGATCATCTCCAGAGTACTGGAACCCTTGCACTCAATCCTACCAAATGAAATATGAAAGAAAATCCTTTGTTCGCATTAATCCATATGGTATGAATAGAAATTTAGTGCAAATGAATATTGCAAACATAGAGTATTTTTTGAGCCTTTTTTTATCATTTTAATAAAGCAATTCTTGCATATCCTTGTATTTTAAGAGTTTGACCCATAGGTACTTCCTCATTCTTACCAAGTTTCCCAAATCACAAAGCTTTTAGATCTGATATTTCTTCCAATAGGATCACTACTTATTGGAAAATTAGTATGGTGTATGCGATAACAGAATATTAACACGTGGCTAGAATCTGAAGAAAAGTGACAGCAAAATGATGACTTCAGAAGCGATATTAATTAAGCCATGTTGGATGGTCTGAGGTCTGTAAGTGCATTTAATAAATATAAATCCACACACTTAAAAGCACTCCTGACTCACGCAAACCAGAGCCTGTTTATTACTGTTTGTACTAATGAGATTTCCTTCCAGCCAGAAGAGAAGAAAGTAGGAAGATATCAGGATATTCTGAAGACAGAATAGTAGCAGTCACTGTTGAAACACAGACTAACAAAGGAGCTACAGAAATAGCAGTCAACAAAATGGAAAATAAATCACATACGTAAAAGACCTTTAAAATACCTCTCTCAAACCATTAGTTCCCCTTTTTTCTGAGTGGGCCCTGATGACCAAATCAGAGAGAAGAAGCAAACCCTTTACCCTCTACTGAATGATGACAGAACAACAGACAAGTGCAATGGTGTGCAAAGAACCACTGCAGGGGAGCAGTAAGAAGAAGCAGGATAAAACTTCTCCATGGTTTATGTTGGGTTTTTTTAGTTGTATCAAATCAGGACAGCTACATCACTCTGCAAACATATCAGGGCAATGCCAGGACTTCTTTCTGTACAACTTTGGTTTTGTGGAAGCTCTCCAGTCCTTTGTATAAGTATTGACACCCGCTGGTCATTCCAGATAGCCCAGAAACTTCTAATGGAGCAATACAGCAACTGTTACAGCAGTATAGCAAATATACGTGTGTGTGTGTATATATCTACCTATGTCTATATCAATCTCCTCTGGGTGATGTAACTATAAAAACACAAAGCAGTCTGTGTCCTCCAGTTTCCAGCAGCACTGTTCATGCTGTGGCCATAGCTGCTGTCTACAGGCACAGCATTCCAGAAGTGCTCAGGTATTGCCATACTGGTCGCAAAGACAAATACTAATTTTTTTCTAATGGATTTAATTTGGAGAACTGAGTATTTACTGCCTCATCTTTTAGTATTTTCCATTCATTTTACTTGGTATCTTGCATACTGGAATTGTGTAGGCCAGGTAGCTTTATTTGCTTGCTTCTGGGAACCATCTTGCTTTGACTCTAGATCCTTCTAAGGCACAACTAAAAGGCTATGGAGGGGAAAAAAAGTATCATTGTAAAATATAAACCTGCAGATGCCTGTTTTCATTGGACAATTCTTTTCTAAGTCCATCAGCCAACTTTGCCACGTGGCACTCGCAGTGAGTCATTGCTCTCAGAGTCAGAGCCGCTCCAATGGAAGCTCTGCCAGTCATCCCTGAAAGCAGCCACCAGCCTAACGTACTGTAGGGCTCCAAAATCTGTTGTGTACAATTTAAATTAGTTGGGGAGCAAAGCAGTAGCAGGACAGCACTGCTGCTCTGCTCCACTTAGGCCAAAGGAAATTTTCATAAAAGTTCAGCTAAATGTAAAAACCAAGAAAAATGTGAAGATGTGTGTGTGTTCTGAAACCAGCCCCTGAGAAGAACAGCTCTGAGCTCTAGCTAATTTCAAGTCCACAGGGTGTAAATCTGCTTCACACTGAAAAATCAGACATCAGACACCATACTAAAACCGTAAAGGGGAGACCATATGTTTACAAGCAGCCACTCCATTTTTTTGCTACTCGTTATGACACACTTTGCTCTCCCCAGGATATATTCACATTTAGGAATTTGGTGTTTATTTTTGGCAGTAGCCTCAACCTAATTCAGGAAGAGCAGTGTTTGCAATGACCTGCTTTGCTTTCTTGTCTCTCACACTTGTCTGGAGGTAAATAGCTGAGAACTGGCAATTTGCAACTGAAAATAAATTGGAACAAAATAAATCTTTTATTATCAAACATCAGCCCATACATTAAGGTTTGAAAAGCTGAATCTCACCATAATCAGAAGACGCTAAGACACTTTTTCCCTTCCCACTACGTAAGCATAGAGTTTTTCCAATAGGAGGATGAGATAAAACACATTTAACACGCAATCCTGCAAAATGCTGAGCATTCCTGCTTTGATCTAGCGAAGCATTTAAACAGGTGTCTAATGTTATGCACAAGTAATCTCACAGAATCCTGTAACCGAGTCACATGTTTAAAATTAAGCATGTGTTTTTGGTCCAGGGTGACAAGGCTCGACACCTTGTATGATTAAGTGACTAGTAAGCTGAAGAGGTTGTGTAGGAGTCATGTCCTTAATTGCTTGCTGACTTCATCAGCATGTATATCTTACTGGGGCTGTATTTGCTAGCATGCAAAAGGTGACCTTTAATTCCAAAATTAACACAGCTTTTGCATTTTCTTTGCTGTTTGGAACTACACGTTCTTCAATTAACAAAATAATGAAAAACAATACTCAGTCAAAGTTTTTGAAGGATCAGGGATTAACTGACATTATTTTTTGTACTCCTGATAAAAGATGAATCTCTGAAATAGTATTCTAAAGACATAATATTCTGTTTTCTCATGGATAGATTCAAATATGTCCCCTCACAAGTCAATGGTGTTGCTAAGGATCAAATATGTACCAGTAGTCACCGGTAAGTGTCAAATGTCAGAGCTCTGCTAATGCAGCAGTCTTACATGCAGCACTAAGCCTGCAGCAAGCTATCAAACAAAATACCCTCAGGCTGAATTCAAAATAGTTGAATTCAAGGCCAAAATGAAAACTGCCTTAAAAATGAAATATTTTCCAGCAGAATTTGTTTTTTTTCCTGTGCTAAATTCAGTGGAATGTTGGGGTACCTAACGGCAACTGACATAAAGGAAGTGCGGTTTTGACCTTCGGCTGCAGCCTCTGGGCAATATAATAATGGCAGAATGATGCTTTATTACCTGAATAGTTTCATATGCTGAACTCATGTTCATGGCTTTAATTTAATCTGATCTATGGGCAGATGTTAATTTCTGTTTCCTCTCGTAAGCTAATTGTAATTCAACCTATGGTCAAAACTAAGATAAGTTATAGGAAGAGGCATGGGTTGTTGGTGTCATATTCAGTGGATGCAGTTTTTCCTTTGAATCCTGGATCTATAGCTGCATCAATGAAGGATATATGGAGATCTGATAACAACTCACATGTGCATATCTAACAGACACAGGGTAATTTGTAATCAGTGGAGCAATATCTTCGGAGAAAAGCATAATAAAGTATTTTCATAAATGTTCATGGGTGGATATTCTGCAGATAATTTTTAATTATTAATTAACAGGCAGGTTTAGGCAATGGAATACTGAATTGTATTTAACTGTGAGGCACATTAATCACAAACCTTCCACCTATTCACCATCTCAGTCAAGCCTCATTCAAAGTCTCTAATAATACACTCCTGTATATTATATGACTTTATCTCACACAACAGGTTTTCCCAGTGTCTCCTCTAGTAAAAGGAAGTTCACTGCTATACATGTGAGAGTATATTATTGCTCACCTACTCTCAGTATGTTAGAAACTGATATATATGCAGTCCATTGACAACTGCAATGGTTAGAATATTTCTAATGTTCACACAAGTTTATAGTACTTGAATTTGGTCTGTTTTTAATAAATTATGCCTATTGTTAAATGTATGTATAATGTGTATTATATGTATAAATGTGTATTATAAAGTGTTACTTGGTATTATTAACTTTACTAAACTTATATTCGAGACCTTTTTTTCTCTGAATTTCCACAATGTCAAATTTCTTGTGTTTTCTCTCTGTGTCAAGAAATGGGTAGCCTAGAACTTTTTAAGGTCTGGAAAGAGATGAAGTTCCATAATCATTCTACATCTCTTAGGATCAAGGCAGGCGAAATGCAAAGCTGTGTAATATGTTTATCTCCTACAATAAAAAAAACCCCATTGTTTTAAGTGCTAGAGAACCCTACAGCCATACTAAGATTATATTACATAGAATAACCAGTACTTCAGTGATGTAAGTGTGGTCCTGGAGAAGCTCTAGCCATACAGTATTCATGCCATGTTAAAAAAAGAAAAATTAATTTGGAATTTCAGGGGTACTTTTATCCCATGGACAAAACCAGCTTACTACTAAATTGCTTTCCTAGGAGGAAATGAGCCCTGCTTATATAAAAAAGTGTTTGTAAAGCATTTTATCTTTTGTTTCATGAAAGATTCAGCTTCTTATAGGCAAGTTATTATGAGTAAATTATTAACTAACTGCAGCAGAGCCATAGGACAACAAAAGTTTGTCAAGGGCAGGTTAACATTAATGTAAATAAATACTATTTTCATAGACAATATTTAGGCAATATACTTTGTCCATTGTTCATCAAGTTAGTGCCCTTTCAGTGACAGGCACTGGCAACTAATTAGGATGTGTTTAAATTGTGATTGATGTGTCAATGCAACACACTTCTGTGTGCATTGCATGAATCACAAAGTAATAGATTTACCTGGGCTTTATCACTATCGGTAAAGATGTAGATTATGTCAACTTTTCTTCTTAAAAAACAGGGTTTCTCTAAAACATACAGCCTACCTTCCTCCATGTTTTACCTTCTCTTTTGAGGAAAAAAGTCCTGCTTTCCAGACTAATAAATTCAGTATTAGCCATTTTTAAACGTGGAGTGTAATCTCTTCAGTGTTCTCTGGAATAATATCACGTTCCAGGAAATACTAGCTTTTTCTTCTTTGGACAATCAGAACAGATTTGATTTACCTTCTTCAGCTTGCTCTAGCTTCTTCAAAACTACCATGTTAGCCAGTTCTCACCTTGGACCAATAACTCTGCAGCACAGAAACGTCTCATCTTGTCATCCCAGTCTAAGAGTAATAAAAATATCCCAGTTCTGTAGCTTTTTAAACTCTCCTTGATGAAGAATGAGATCCTTATGAACTCAAGATACAAAGGAAAAAATATCCCTTACTGGGGATAAAGCTGTATGTGAGGAATCACTGCTTTCAAATGCTTCTACAGTGTTACAGAAGACAGTCCTACCCTTAGCCCTACTGAGTGGGAACACACTAGGCAATGTCCTGGTGGAGACAGGGGCTTCCTGATGAAAATGGACACTGAAGGCAAAAAGATACTCAAGTCTGAGATAGGGTTTTGAAGTAGCTGGTTACAGAGGAAATGCATGGTCATTTCAGCTGCAGTCACATTTTTTTTCCAGTTATTTTCCAATATTTTGAATATTCAGACTGTCTTCATATTAAACTTGGATTCATTGGATGTGGGTCAATGCACACACCATTTCCTGTTATATTTTCCCCATGATGCCTAATATCTCTTGTATAATGGGTACATGTTCTTGAAAACTAGACAGAGGCGTTTAAATCTCTTCTAAACCAGGCAATGTAACTATTAGTAGAAAGTACTACAGATGGCTGACTAATTGAACCATGGAAAGCATTATCACACCGTTTCTCAATTTAGAACTCATTATTCATTTGAGTTCAATCTCATTTCATTACTGTTATAATTCCATATAAAATTAAAGTGAGTCTTAAACTTACTCACCTGAGTGAGGTTATTTTGCATGCCTCACTTCCAGCCAGTCCTACCAGACCACAGAAATTACTGTGTTTGGGGGTTTTTCTGCTTGTGTTTTGAGGGTTTGAGATTGTAGCTTAGTTATTAGAGCAGAATCACTAGGCCAAGATGCACAAGCAGCCTTTGCTCTGTGACCTTGGGCAAGTTACTTGTACTCCATGGGTCCTGTCTTTACAAAGGGTGCTGTGGGGGGTTAATATCTGTAGCACCTTTAGAGCATTAGGTGAAAGGTCCTTTAAAAGCTCAAAGTATGACTTATTAATAATATATAAGCACATATCTTTCCAGGTTATGTCTCAGGTATCCAGCATGGGGATTTGTGCAAAGCTGCATGTCTTCTCCAATAAAACAGACTAGAGCAGCTACTTATTTAAAGTTCTTTTGCACCAGATTAACTAAATGCCTGAGAGAATGATACTAGGTCACCTTCTTAAAATGGCCTGAATACCAGCAGAAGATTAAGAAATGGTGGGAGTGACTATATTTTGTTTCACTGACAGCATTACAAGCAGAGTGTACATGAGCAAAGTGACATTCACTGACAGATTGAATTGCATTATGATAAACTAAAAATGGCTGAGAGGCTCAGACCTTTGGAATAATAACTCTTGAAGATTTTCCATTTTGATAATCAGTTGATTGACAGAGGGTGCAATGAGAAGTGGCTATGACTTTTAGGTTGGAAAACACCTGCTTTGTGATCCAACTTGGTTTCACCCCAACCCCGGTGGTGTTATAATCTGCACCTTTGCTCGTTTTCATGAATCCTGGATCGTTCTTTTTAAAAGTGCCAAACCCTCAATTTTCCGGCAGTAGCTCAACAGCTGCAACCAAACCCTCATCATACCAGATCATACATGATACAGGAGCACAAACCAACTCTCATGTGGCCAGTGAACTTACAGTGCCACCCTATAGTTAATCATTGCTGGACTTTGTTTAAGATCGTATGTATGAAAATATGGTTGGAGTTCTGAGGTTCTGAAGGGCTTAATACCATCCATTTATGCAGCTTCTCTTTCCTTCTGAGGTATTGTAATGTAGAACATGAGTGTGTGGGTTGCTTTAGTGGCATTGGCAGTAATATGCCTCTATGTGTGTATTTTTTGAGTTTTGTAACTAAAGACATTAATGTAAATATATCTGCACCTAATGTGTTGTAGTTTTAATATACTAGAGTATCAATTTCTGGCATTATATTTCACACTGAATGGCAGCTTTTTAATTCTTTTTTAATTTGTCTGTTGTGAAAGAAAGTGAGGGGTGAGAGTAAACTTGGTAAGTGGCCAATATCAACATAGAAAGAGAAATACTTTTCTTCTTCAGGCTAGTAACATCCAGCTGGGAATGAAACCTACTTTGTCGGTATAGCGTGAGCTAAGCCAGTCAGTCATTGGCAGCAAGAAACCAGGTCACAGTGGTCTACAGCAATCCTGCTGCTGGACTGTGCTCTCTAATGAAGAATGAACATGGACAAAGGTACAAACTGCAGCAGCTGGGTGAAAATGAGGTTTAGCTTCTTATAGGAACCAGATGGTGGGCTATTAGAAATCGTCTAAAGCTGCCCTGGAGTGGCAGGAACAGGCTTGAGTTCCTGCAGCAGGCAGGAACTGAAAGCATTAGTGTAAAGACTTTGTCAGATGAACATGCTGTTCATTCCTAATGTCTCCTTACTTCTATTATAAATTTCAAGGGCCATGAGCAGAGGAGAAACATACAAATTCTGGAAACAGATGGGGAGCCAGTGAGGCATAGAAGTACAGGTGCTACACGAACAGATGGAGTGAGGGGGAAAAAGGAAAGGAAAAGTGCTAAGTCTGAGAGGTGCACAAAATCCAGCAGGTGTATAACACTTCAGTCTTGTAGGGGGATTTGGAAATTAATTACATCACTTTTTTCTCAGATAGCTCACTCCTTCCCACAAGAGACACTAGTTTCTTCCCTACTCCATGTGCATTAAAACAAATTGACTTGTCCTTGAATACATCTGACTGCCAGGAGTTTTTAAGAAAGTTTTCTTGTGACAGGGCTGAACTAAACCAATCTTATTAAGAGGTGTTATCTCCTTAATATCATTGCAATTCCTTTTTCCCAACTCTAGACCACATTAGTTACAGATCAATGTTCAAAACAATGGCAAATCTCAAATGCTCTTGCTTTCAACCCCAAAGCAGATAGTACCACTGTCCAAAAACATAGTGCCACAGAGATATTCAATTTGGTAAACCATCCGATAAACTGCATTCACCAGATCTCAAATCCAACATCACCTTCCCATTACACAGCAAAGCACACTCTCACTGTCTGACATGAATTACATCAATTTCACTTTTTGGGGTAAAAGACATACCATGGCTGTTATTTATCCCAATAATAGCTGTTTGATGACTTACACAACTCAGAAAACCTAAATTCAAAATTACAGTACATTTCCTCCATGCCTTTACTGAGTCAGGGAAACGTCACTGTGAATGACAACGTTCTGTAGCAGAACTTGCTCTGTGAAACCTGCAAGGTTGAGCCTAACAGGAGTCCTGGCTGGAGCAGACTGGGGCTGGGAAGTAGGTTGGGTGGCAGTCTTGTGATTGACAGATTCAGAAGCCATCACCTCCGTGCCCAGGCTTAGCTAGGGAGGCAGCCTCCCAGCAGGAGATGAGCACTGGGCTGAGCCCTTTCACATCTGAGAGCCAGTTCTGTGATTAACCGTTCAACTCTGATTAAAATGCACGTTTGCCTGCTCTCCTGGGGGCTCACCTTTGAAATACCCTCTTTGGACAAATTCACATTTGTAAGCAAGGCGTGGCTTTTTTTTTTCTTTCATATATCATTATGCTTTCTTCCATTACCTTTTGAAAAAAGAGGACTTAATATTCCAGGCATTGCCTACTGGATATCATTGGTCACAAAGCTCTCCTCTTCTCTATTTTTGAAGAGAATCTCTGGTTCTTTCCTGCAGTAGCATGTCTATTTGAAAAGTAGGACTGCTAGGAAAGATTATTTATCATTTTCTCATTGAATCTAAAAGCCAGAAGGGAAAATATCTGTTAGGTCAACTAGCTGTTCTCCCTTTCACACATTTTACAATGTAAGCTTTGCAGATCATGCATACTTTGATTGGTTCCCTTCTCCGTGGGAGGAATGGGTTCCTTTTGGAGGATTACTTCTAGAGCTCTAACAGAGGCCTTGGAGTCAGGGTTCATAATTTCAACTTCCCTGTCTTGACCACAGAAACAGTTTCATATGCAAACTCCAGACCCCATGGACACTGACATTAAACAGTGTCAATGCTCAGTCCTTTTCTGTCATGTGGTCAGAGCAAACATGAACACAAAGGCAGCAGAACAGGCTGAGATCCCAAGGTGGCATTGCCATGGCTGCCATCACACTCGTTTTCTTTATGGTTTTTGGGCTGCTCTATATAAACCTTTGCTTCACCTTTGATTCTTAGGCTTCAGTTTTGTTATCTCAGTTTAGCTAGCTTTGTTTGTTATCTCAGTTTTAGCTAGCTAGTTATCATTGCTTTGCATCAGTGTTTCATCATAAAATCAGAATGATATCACAAAGGTCTGCCAGCTGGCTGAGAAACAAAGTTGAATGCTTATTAGATTTTGAAGGCAATATGCAATAGGTCACCATTTTAGTAGATTTATGCAAGTCATGTAGCCCTACTACATTGGGATGACTTATAAACTATTAGCTTTGGGAGCACTGCAGGATAAGGCATACATTAAGCAGATTAAAAACAAATAGGAGGTGGCGAAAGACAATAGCAGCCATTAAAGGAAGGATCACAAGATCTGTTGGACAGAGTCAACACTCTTAATAGGGAATCACTCTTGCACAAAAGCCAGTGTTTGAGCCTGCTGCAGTGATATTCAGAGCAGCAGTGAGAGGAAATCTGTCACTGATCGCCTTGTGAACTAGGAAATAATTCAGTGCAAGCAGCCACCAGTACCACAGGCACTCACTCTTATCTTGACAAAACCTTTCAACAAAAGTATCCGAAAGACATTTGTACACAGAGAAAGTAAAATAACAGGTCCTGAAAATCCATACAAGTACTGTTTCAAAATCCTTATTTTGTTTAGCTAATATATTTAAAGGAATTTATTTGTTGACTTATCCAATACATTCAAGACCTGAATTCTCAGACAAAAAAAATTTGACTTTCAATATTAACTCAATTATCAAAAAAAAAAATCCTGTAGATAAGAAAAAAGAGACTTTGTCTTCTGATTCCAGCTACTTGTTTTTATATAATGCAAGAAGCAAAGGGAGCAAACTCACCAAAAAAAAATCCAAGAATTTTTTTTTGTACTCATGAGCGAATGCACGGAAGAACACGTATCAAGTCTACAGTCACAAGCATGACAGATGCACCCAAGGTCTTGCTGACTTTGGCAGCCTTACAGGGGCAATCTGTATGGGAGGACAACATGTTCTTGAGCAACCCCTTCTAATGAGGCAGGCTTAGGGATTGCTTCCTTTAATATCTCTAGCATGGAGTTCTGAGGTTTTTGCTTATGAATTGAGCACTGCAGAATCATTGGAGAAATATAATAATAATAACAATAATAATAATAAAAAAATAATAATAATTGCTACCAGGTTGATGACAGGCCCTGAAATGGATCCCCAGAATCTTCCTGTATATATGAAATATATTTTTCTTTTCCCTCAACTGCAGACAAAGACACTTAATAAAAGGCTCTAAAGAGTCTGTGTCATAAGCATTTTACCATTTTCCATGAGAATGAAATTATAGTGGGGAAATCATACAGACTGTGAAAAGTAGCCTAAAAATTAATGTAATTAAAGAATGCCATTTAAAATATTGAGATATGCATCTACTACTTTTAGTAAGGGATGTTCACTAAAAATCTTATTTAATTTCAGGCCTGCTCATTCTTTACATATGTAATCCCAAGATGTAGTAGTTTTGGTTTAGTAGGTAAAAATCAGTAATATACTGTATTACATGGACACACTAAACATGCTTCATTTCCTCAGGAACTGGTCAAATGCATAACAGCTGGTATGTCATTAGAAACAATAGAATCCTGTAGTAAAGGGTGTGGAGCAAATAGTCTCAGTGATGATCCTATGAGTGTGAACTGAAAACCCTGTTGAAACACCCCAAGAGGAAGAGTAATGCAATATGGAAGAAGTGGCTTTTCAATATCACCTACTCTACTTCTTGCAGTGGTAGAATGAACTGGGCTCATGGGAACCCCTGCCTACTAATTCAAGGAAAGCTAGGGTAATTTTTCCCTATAAAAGACTTAAAATCCTTTCTGGATCATGACCAACCCATCCTTCGTCCCCATGCTCTTACACATGGGTTCTTACACGTGCTCCTTAACTCTGTTTTTGTGAATGAAACAATTACCCAGGAAAATGACACTTCTCTCTTCTCTTCCCTTTCTCTCAAAGGCTCCTATTAACCTTAGCCACTTTTTACCCTGTCAACACATAGCTGAAATCTTCCCAGATTGAACATTGCATTCTTCTAGCTCTAGTTTAAGAACAAACTGCACTTTTCTGGCGAAGTGAACTCATGCAGAGTGAATTGCTGGCATGAAAGGTGCTGTTTCATACTTAATTGTAGTAACTGCCTTTGAAGCAAGAAGTTTAGGGTTTTCATTTTCCATAAAACATCATTTAATTCTTCCCTTATTGCCTGAGTTTTTACATCCATAATAAATGAGGATTTTGGTGAGTATTTCTTCCTAGGATCCTGATTGGAATGATGCATTAAACATACCTACATATAAACTATATCTAGATGTGTTATCTGTTTGTACTATAATGGGACTTGGATGTCCTAATCAGGATCAGTCTCATTGGACCAGATACTGAAGTGCTTTCTAACTACCATCCGTCCAAAAAGCTCTGGTTTGCATCTCCTTTTTTTTTCCACAAGCTTACTTAAGAAATTGGGTACTTTAAAAACAATGCTTTATGGTATTTTTTCCTCTACTTATAGGTAGAGCAAAGTCCTATGGGTTTGTAACTGTAATGTTTTCTGTGATGCTTGTCATTGTGGTATCTGAAACTTTCATAAACCTCTAAGGTACAGACTGCAGTGTTTCTGATCATCTATACACCAACTGTAAGTTTACAATTAACCTGATATTTCCACAAGTGGCATTTTTACTCGTGGAAATAAAGTTACACCTAAAAAGGTAGTTTTGTTTCATCTATTCTTGTAAACAATTAATTGAATAAGAAAGAATGACTGTACTTACTGCACAGACTCAGTCCACAAGATGATGTTACATGTCTGAAGCCTGGCTGTAAGGAAAAACTGAACCCAGAAACAGAACAAAATAGCCTGCATTGAACTGCAATGCCTGTGTAGTTCTGTTCAGGGTCTGCAGATCAGCCACAGAAGAAACAGACTGCCACACTTGCCCAAAAACTTTCTGGCACTTTATTCAAATGAACAAATATGTATTGTAGCAGTGCAGTGCACCTTCAGTGTTTTGGCATGAAAACGGGATGTGGAGACCTCAGGTCAGCCTTTTCCTTCTCAGGTATCCTCTTTAGACCTGGAAAAGTACAGCTCAATTATGAAGAAATTGATGAATATTTTGGGGAGGATTTTTTTGTTTGTTTTTTTGGGGGTTTTGGGGGGTTTTCTGTTCTGTTTTTTTGTTTATTTGTTTTACTTTTAGTTTTGGTAATTTTATTTTCTAATAACAGTGAAGACAATGATTACCTTTTAGCAGTATAGAGTAAAAACTGGCAGTTCTTTTCATAATGTGCAGCAGAATCAGCTCAGTTGTATTAAGGTTTTTCTTTCCATAACTCACGAATCAGCCACTCATGTTTTCATTTCCTTATGAATTAAAATATCATCATTTCAGTCATCATTTTTAGCAACTATTCCCTTTTCAGTGCTTATTTCATCCAATTCAAAACTTCACTGGAACAGTTGCTCAGAAAACCATCTTCCGTATGTGTGCCCTTCCATTTAATAATAATAATAATTGTTTTAGTTCAATCCTTCAACCGCATCTCTGAATAAATGGGAGAGCTCCCATTGGGATGACCCATGTTAACACTGCAGTGGCTTAAATTGTGTAATTCATATGCTTCCTGGCATTAGAAGAGGCATTACCATGTGCTCAGGGCAGTCATACGGGTAACAAGATCAACGAGGTATTTCAATCTATGTGACATGAATAGGCTTCACCAAAACGAGCAAAATGCCGGAGTTATAAACGGCAGGGCATAGATGTCGTGTTTATTTTGTGCTTCGGGCTCGTGAGCTCTAATTAGCTGTCAAGCCAATTAGCCTAAAGAGGCATGCCAAAGTCCTTGCTGTAAGCCCAGCTCCAGTATGTGAGGCCAGGACTGAGGAGCTCCAGGACCTGTGGGTGCTGCTGGTCCCTGTCACCTCCTCCGTGCCGGGGACACCCCCTGTGCACACGGGGGCTCAGCACACAGCAGCGACAGCTCACACTGGTGACACAGGGACCCCTGCTGAGCCAGCCTCAAGCGTCTGCAAAATGCTGTGTATTGCATTCCCCTTTAGCACCTCCTATTTATTGCAAGACTTCCCAGCAGCTGAAGGAAAGGGGCAGATTTTGCCCTGCATTTATTCTTCAGCTGAGAATCAGCACAGGGTTTATGTTTCCCTTAAACCCTCAAAACAAGGATTAAGTGTGACTTAACTGCTGTTGGCCTAGCTGGTTCTGTTAGAGAGGTGTGAAATTCATCTAGATTGATCATAGCAAAAATATTTTAGTCTCCTTTTCCAACTGGTATTAAAACTAACTTCTGCAGAAGGAAACTTTTGCAGGAACAGCTGCAGATGCAGTAGCAATAGATGGGGAGAGAGAAGGAGAACCCTTAAATTTTACAAGCTGTTTTAAGTTCTCTGAGGCTTTCAACTGTTTTAGGGTGATCATGCTTATTCCATTTTGAAAGCTGCTGCTCAAAGCTGGTCTTTACTTGATTTTTGTATTGTGCATTTTATTATATTGAGATATAACTATATTTCAATTATAGTCCCTTTCTTGAAAAGCTAAAATTCAAAAATGAAAATTATTAACTCTGTCTTATTAAGTCTTTCTAAATGAGACTTGGTAATTTATCATATCACAGTAGAAGCATTAGTGTCTTGTGCAGTGTGCAAGCATAAAAATGTGGGGTTTTAGATGATGTGTGTTTATTCTCTAAAGCTAAGAGTCATTTAATTTTTCAGGTAAAATCAGAGGAGTTACATAGATAGCCCTGAGGTTGAATAGTAACCACCTAAAGATGACTCAAGGGGAAGTTGCTATGACAATGGCTTCTGAACAGCGTAAAAAATAGAAAAAAAAAACCCTCACCACTTGCTTATCAGAAGAAAAGTATGACACAGGAGTTGAGGTCATCCTGAAATTAGACCCCCTGCCCTACAGCTTTCAGTAAAGATCTAAACAGAGATTTCATGAATCCAAGCCTCGTTGTGACCCCCAACATCTGCAGAAAAGTAAAAGTACGAGAAATACTCTCTCACTCACAGTTGGAAAATAATGAGACAGCCAGGTAAGCTACACAAAGGAGCAGAACGAATCGAAGCCAAGCAGTTCAGAATACCATTTCTCAGTTTCATTCAGACTCCCCATTTGTACATCTTCCTGTGTAACTCCTGTGCGTTGGCACACGCGGAAGAGTTACATAGAAGAGTTACACATGTGCTGTCCTGCACCCGAGTCTGAAGCAAGTCAGCTTTCCCTGTCAGGGCTCCTTTAACATCTCCCCAGCTCGATATGCCTGGCATGCATCACTCTGAACACGTGAGCTGTTAATTACCATAGTGCAAGATTTCTCTCGGAGGAGCATTCCCATGGTGGGATTTGTCTGCAGAGCCTATTCTGCGCTACTTAAGGGACAGCTGTTACAGCAGATGAGAAAATCTGAATACAAATTGAGCATGCTTTGATATGTGGAACTGCTCTTTTAGAAATGCCAAGAGGTTTGCCTTACAGCGTGGCTTCAGGGGTGGGTTCCTGTGATATCTCCAGGGCTGCATTTGGCACACAGTGCACGCTAACTCAGCTGGGGGACACAGGCTGCTTGGATGTAAAGCCTACACAGTCCATGTTTTTAGCGAAAGTAAGATGTGCCACCAAAAATATCAGTTTCTGAAGGTAAACAGTGCTGTGTTGGGGTGCCCTCTCAAATGGAGACAGAGACTCTACAGGCTTAATATTAATGATTAGCATAAGGTTTCCCAGAATGACTTGTGATGCCTTCACTTCGGGACACAAAACCTGTGACACTGTCAGAGACAACTTCTGTAAATTCCTGTGAAATCTGTTCAAGGGGTCTCACACTAGATGCCCAAAATAAGAAGGAGCCCCATTGCTAAATTTCTGGACTTTTAAAATTACTGATTTGTGTATTTTCTATTCAAGTAAAGAACGGTCAACACATTTCTACTAGGAAAAATATCCAGCTGAGGCACTAGGCCATCAGCATGTTCTCTCCAGGCAAGATCCTCTCTCTGCTTCAGCCATACTGAATTATATTTTGTAATAATAAGCATAAAGATAGTCTTACCAGCCTACATGTAAAAATGCTTCTGTTTATTTCAGACAGACCTTGATCTATTGATTTAACATCCTTTAAACATTGATTAGTTTAATTGGTTAATAGCAGTGGAAATCCCATTCCAAATTCTTCTTCTGGCTTTTGAATTTTGCCAGCCTAAAGCTCCACTTCTTGCTACAAGGTAGGCTTCACTGTTGACCCAGCACATGCAGTTTCACAGTCAAGAGAAACCAGCTTTTTATTAGTTATTCCTGGTGTATAACTTTAATCCATGCAGGTTTTGGGATTTCCCTGCTAATCCTTGTGTGTTAAGCAGTAGGTGGTCGATGGGCTGTTGGCACAAGGCATAAGTGGCTGTGACAGGTCATTTTGAAAGAGAGAATCTCAGACTTTGCCTCTCCACTTCTGCATCACTGCCTCATGAGCAAGGCTCTGGGTGGGAACAGCAGACTTCCTCACACTGGTGTCTTTAATCTCTCTTCTGTTGCCACACTTAGGAAAAATGTAGCTGTAGCACCGGTGTATGGTATGACCACATGAGATAAAGAAAAGGCAGTCCCAGCTGGCCAGAGTCACCCCAAGCTCTTGGGCAAAGATCTTGCCCCTGGCTACTTTATCTCTGACTCTGTGCAGTCTGCCTCCCCCTCCCTGCACACCTCTAACCAAAGGAGAGATAATATTTCTGTGCCAGACAGGCAATTACGGCTTTCAGCCACATGGCTTTCTCCCAGCTATTGACCATGTTACCTTCACAACAGGAGAGTGCCAGAAAATTTATGTCCCCAGTTTAGGCTCAGCCTTCGGTTTGCAACACAAGCCACACCAACCAGAGAGTGCATCTCAGGTTCGTGACAAATGCTCCACTTAGAGCCATTGCTCAATATATGCTCCCAAGGACTTTTTCTGACAGCCTATATAAACAATATTATTTATCTTAATTGCTGCCTACGAAGAATGGTTCCCCATTGGAAATATAAAGCATTTCCCTCTTTCTTCAAATGAATTTGTGAATTGGTTCTCTCTTACCTCCATTCCTTCTGTAATAGATGTTAGCGTCTGAAGCAGACAAATGGTATGAGTTTCCCAAATTTTCTTGACTGATTGTCCTGAAAAGATGTTCTCAGTTGGTGATGTAAGGAAAACATTGCTGTATCTAGAAGGCACAATATGACCAGATAGCAGGTAGAAGGTACTGCTTTGCAAAGGGGCCTGTTCCTCCAAAGGCACGTCAACAGTTTCACGCTTCAAACATCTCAGTAACGCGGTGACGTCTGGCCTGTGTGGCATGCCACTCCTTGGCATACCACAGCATACAATATAACTATAATGTAATATAGCAAAGGATGAAGATTAGTACTGAGTTGAAAAGAGAATCCGTGTGCTATAGGAAATCTGGAGCATTTGGGCTGACTCAGTTAACTCCATTCTATTGTAAGGTTTTCAATCAGGGACCAGTTGTTACCAAATCAAAATGTGCATGGAGTCAGATGACACTTTCTATTAACTGACCAAGACCCCAAACTTGCAAGTTTGAAGTAATCTAATATATCATAAGTTCTCATACTGATGTCAGTAGCTGTAATGTTGTCCAGCCATACAGATTTTTTAAGAAAAATGTGGAAGCTACTAGTATTACTGGTATAAATGTTTTGATTTCTGCCTTCCTTATTATTTTAAATATTACTGCAGTATAGAAAAAAACATCCAAAAAGAGGTTTTAAAGCAAATTTCTCAAGTGACTTGCAACAAAACTGAACATGCTTTTTGATATCTGTAGTAGTTAAGCTCTTTTGTGTAACTACTGAAAATATGCAGTATTGATAGCCCTGGTGGGCTACTCCCCACAAAAGCAGGAGTCTTCTTCTAAGACCCTTTCACCCAAAGCCTTATTTGAGTTAGGCAATAAAGATCGGGTTTTGTGCGTTTCATTTTTTGTGTTGATTTGGTTTGGTGTTCTTTGTTGGATGGTTGTTGGTTTGTTGGTTGGCTGGGTTTTGTTTTTTTTCTTTCATTAGGAAATAAACTTTAAACACTACATCATCCCAGAGAGGACCTCAGACTTTAAACTACTAAGTCAGTGATGTCTAATTTTCAGAAATAACAGATCTGAGTTGAGGCAATGATTGAGAGTGACAATTTCTACATCCCATCACCAAATCCCTTCAGGTCAGGGATGTGAGCTTACATCCTGAACCATCTGCTGCCAAAAAAAAAAGCCTGCTCACTTACAGGCCTCACTCTTTCTCCTGTCCAAAAGGAAAGGGGACAACAGATGATAGGTCTTAACAGCCAGCACTGCACTTTTCTGGAAAAGCTACAAAACCTCATTTCCACATAGAAGGTGATGAGGTGGTAAAGCTGCCTCCCCAGCTGCAGCAGCAGGAACTGAGTGCCACGGTTGTGCCCAGGCTTGAGTTTTTGCTGCATACTTGCAGAGGGCAGTTCAGCTCTGGTGCGCTGCCTGCTCTTCCAGAAGGGAAGACTGTAGTCTCACTACCCTGTGCAGCCAGCTACTTTCTGGCAAGAGGCATTGCCGTGTTGGCTGTGATTAGCAGCCTCCTCCTCCCCTGAGCCTACATGCTCTCCCTAAGGCAAAACAAAAACTTTCTCTCTCAGGGTTTCTTGTGTCATAAAAAAACAGAGCTGCAAACATCATCCTCAGTCATTTTGTACATTTGGGTTGTATTCTGTGTGGTGTGTTTGGGCTCTTTGCACAATGCAATTTCAAACTCAGAGATATCTGTTCCTCAAGTAATGGATCTAATTTAAAACCACAAGTTTCTCCTGTAATCTTTACAAGGACGTATGAGTGCATTCCTCCTCTAGAAAATAGAAGTAAATTGTTCTCTCTTTCCAGAGCACGTTTGATTATTCATTTGACATGTTTGAAAAGGGTTCTGTGCATAGTCCAAGATGTAATATTTGATTTCTAGGCCCCTGTCAGAAACAGCAGTTAGCATCATTAGACATTTTCATTCAATAAAGGAGGCTAAAAAGGGGTAGCCCTAATGGACACCCTGTCACATCTTATCCATCTTAAAAAACACGTCTCTCATCATAAACAAATATAACAGGATGCCTCACTGCCTTTAGCTTTCCTTTTAGATGACCAAACCAAAGTCATTCAGATTCTACAGACACTATTCACAGCACCTCAAAAGTGAAATCCCAGCCTCAGAACACCTGCCAAGAGAGGAGAACAAAATAATACGAGGGAAGACTCTGTAAAGGGATTGAAAAGCCTCAAGTCCCTGAGAGAGCTATTATTAACTGACAGATTTAGATTTCATTTCTGCTAGAAAAAATTCAGATGTTAGGGATGCTTCATCATTAGCTACAGAGCTGAAAATAAAATATCACGACTTTTACCATATATCCCATTTGAAACAGGACAGATATTTTAACCAAAAACTGGAGGTACAAACCAATATAGTCAAGACAGATTATCTGAGAGTTTGCCAATTCATTTCTTGGAAGAAAAGTAAAAATTTTAGCTTTTCCTAATAATAATAATTTTTCAGGAAGAAGCTGATTGACCAAGCAAGTCTCCTGAAATTAAATGGGCTGAACCATGAGAGGAAACAGACCATAATATGACTACAGGTTCTTCTGTAAATGACTGGAACACTTTTTGAGGGCAATGTTTCAATGGAAATGACAGAAACTGCGACATTAACTTGGAGGCTTTTTCCTCTTTCTTTTCACCCTATTTATTTAAATCTTTCCACTCACAGAAAAGAAGCATGAATAAAAAGAAATAAAATAGCTTTAAACCTGCCAAACATGCTTCAATTCTAAATAATTGAAAACAGTTTAATGGAAATAAAAAATCAAGGTTTGAGAAAAATTGTGCCCCCTCTGTACTTCTACTTATATGGAATCCAGCAATGTTTTCTATTGCTTATAGTGACCACTCATGCGAAAAGCACTTCCACCATTTGTTTTTTCTTTCTCCCTAGTAAGCCATCCAAATGTAGTTAATGGGAAGAACAGGAGGAGGGCAAAGGTAGGACAGTAGTTCCTTGGGTGCCAGGAGTAGGAAAGCTTTATCCTGCAGCCCCTCCTTCAGCCAAAGCACTAGCAGAATCTCCCCTCTCTTCCTAGCCTAGTATTTTTTCCTTGATCTGTAGAAATCTCGTTTTCCTACAGATTTTTTTTTCATTTCTGCCAAATGAGGATGAAATCAGACAACTATTTAAAAGTGATTTGAGAGAGGCAGCAATTGCAGGAAACACACAAGGACAGCACAGCAAGTTGCCTTTCTTTAGGAAAACATGCTATGAGAAACTAGGTGAACAGAGAAGGACAGCACATTTTTGGCAAACCAGAAGGCTGTGAGACACCAACAACCACTTCCATGTGGAGCTTGAAAATGAAAAGACAGAAGGAAAAGTTTGAAGGCTAATGAAACGTTTTCTGAAATACATACGAAGAGTTTCATTAGATTTCACATTGTTCTGACATTCCATCTTGCCAGCAGCAGCTTTAAATTGAATATACAGGGGAAAAAGTAATTTTGCTGTTTAACAACAACTCTCCAGTGGCCAGGAGCAAGGAGGACACACATGTAAGGGATGGAGCTACAAGGGCCATAGGCTTGTGTTCCCTTCCTGGCCTTGACATTGTCCTGCAGCAAGACCTTCAGCAAATGGGACTGTTTTTGGCTCTGTGTCCCCTTAACCTTCTCAACCATTTTGGCTGTGAAGTATCACGACGCTACAGTGACAGACATACTGCTATTTGCTGTCTCTCATACTCCCTTCTGATTAGGCAATTTTTTTTAACAGAGTTACAACTCTGTAAATCTCAAAGTCCTCCCTAAATTTCCACGTTTTAGTGAAAAAAAAATTAAAAGGCTTAAAGACTGCAAATAGTTATTTTACATTAAAGTAAAAGTGGTGAATAATTCAAAGCAGAATTCAAGCAACAGTCATACTCTGGATGCACTAGAAATAATAGTAACTACTAGAAATAGTAACCACTAGAAATAATAGTAATTAGCAAGAGGCTTTGAAAATGCCTGTAGGGTTTTTCTCCTTCAGTCCTGTAAAGCTAACATTCATATTTTATTCCCTATTCTCTGCATTCTACTCCTTTTTCATATGCATCATTATATAACAAAGAAATGTAAGTTTTCTTATTTAGTATTTTTTCTCTTCAGTGAAAAAAATAAGACAAAATAGGGAGAGGAAAAGGGATTTTATTTACTTTTGGGTTAGGCCAGGACATATTCCTCTGGCCTTTTGCTTGCAGGCTGCACCTTCAGGAAATAACAGGATTGCCCTGTTCTTTTTCTTCAGGTTTTCATTGTAAGGTGTTCTTCAAGTTTTATCTGCTATGCTTTTTTCCTGTCTAGAAAATTTTCTTCAATTTTCTCCCCTTCTCACAGAGAGAGGAAAAGATGCTGATTTATTCTGGAACAGTTATCAAAGAGGACCAAGCTTACACATCAGTGCGGTGAAGCCGAATAAAAAAAGCTATATTGTACTTTAAAAGGGAGACATGAGCTGAAAGGTAATGAGGGATACTTCATTGGTAATAAGAATCTCACTCTTGGGACCTCATGCATATAACAAAAGACCTGCTAAAGGATAGAATGCCCTAAAACAGGTGGATATATAGGACAGGACTACAGCAGCACGTGTCTCTGATGTGTCACTTTAATCAAATCTGACTTAAGGAAATAAAGTGCTTAAATGCCTGCACAGGTGTTGCCAGCATGGTGGAATAAAGAGAGGAGGGAGTCTGCAGATAGAGGCCATGGAAGGACCTGGTTGAGTAGGACAGCCAGGTCACAGGAACTCATGGCAGGATGCCAAGCTGGGGTAAGACCCTTCCCTCCTAAGCTTTATACCAGTCATGTCACCAGCTGTCAGTGAAGAAAAAAAGAAAAGGGCAGTTTCTAAAATAAAAGCCTCTTCTGTGGCTAAGATCCTCTATAATATAACATTTTCCCTCTCCCTTTCAGCTTTATTTGCTAAATAAATGAATAATTGGATTGTGAAACATGACAGAAGAATATTAAAGGCAATTAGCATGTGAAATGAGCTGTCTGCAGGTGCAGTTCTAAGCCCATGTAGTACAAATCCATGTCATTCATAGGAGACTGATGGATAGTTAGTCCTCAGTGCTGCTGGAAGCCTCTGATGTGTGAAAAGTTGGACAAACTTTCAATAAACTTTCTTCTGCCACTTCCTTCCCAGTCACGCCAGTATGTTCTGGTCATCTACGTATAACTGAATATGCAGCAAGGCTGAAAGCTGGTTCAAAGGCAAACACAAGGAAGGCAGCAACCCAAACAGCTCCCTGCACTGCTGGCTATTAGCCTGGCTCTGGCCTGAGCTCCACTGTGCACACTCTGCTGGGAAAAGCTCTGGAGACCTGCCCACAGACTGTGCTGCATCAGCTTATCCAGATCAAACACAGAAAAGTTGGAGTTCTCTCTTTGTCTTTGAGGGCTCTTTGCTGCCTGGCAAAGTCTGGCAAAGCTTCCCCCTTTCTCACAAGCACTGCAGCTGAAGGTGGTTTGGAGATCAAGCCAAGACTCTTATCATAGTAAAATAGGAGAAGAAACATAATGGTAGAGCTCTGAGCTTACCCTTTCACCTCTGAATGCAGCAAGGTATAGGAGCCTGGACTCAAGGGTATCCAGACACAAAATCTTCACCTCGAGAGGAAGGTTACCAGGTTCCTCTTCTTTTCCTTGCGTACTGAGGCCAAGGCAGGCAGGAGGGAAGGCAGCAAGCCCTGCAAAATCTGGATAGCACTTCGGTGTAACAACAACTTTAGTGCTTCATAAACTTCTGTGCAGATGAAAAAAATGCAAAATTTATTAGGGAACAAAATGTCTTTTTTTTTTTCCTTAGAAATATTTTTTTGTAGCTTCTTTAGACCAGGGAGTCACTCTTTGCCAAAGGACACACACTCTTCAACTCTAGTTTTTTACTGTAAGAATAATACTTACTCAGACTAAAGTAAAAGTTTCCATTTTCTATATTGTGGCAAAATCTGTATGACAAATGTTCCTGCTGATAGATTCTGTACCTATGCCAGCTAAGGAGACCACACTAGAGCTCTTCACACTCTGCCATCTCCTCACAAGGCTTTCAGCCCTGCCCTTAGTGCAATACATAGAGCTCTTGGGTCTCTGCAGAGCTGACACCTAGAGGTACATGCTGTTCCAAAACTCCCCCTTTACCCTGCAGTCCAAATACATAACCTAGTACTCCCTGAAGCCCCTTGGAATCCGTACTCACTGCACAGACACTGCTGTTCTACATTTTTCTGGGTAGTATTTTGCATTCTACTTAAGTCTTCAAGAATTCACAAATTGCTTACAGGGAACACAAGGTGATAATTCAAACAGGTACAGATTTACATGAACCAAAAGCACCTCACAAAATCCTAATGGAGCAAGAAGGAGACTGTGGCAAATTACAAAGGCTGTAGAAAGGCAGTTTACTCAGTGAAGTCAGCTAAAGAGCCAGCAGCAGAGCTGGTGTCACACCGACCTCCCTGGCTTCCATTTCACATTCTTCCTGTTGATGGATGTGTGTGTATATTCACACATATACACATGCACACATTAGCAGAGCAGCTGAGATTTCCCAGATTCAGCTAGACAATGTTTATTTATTCTATCATTCTGGTCTCTTGCACTGTGCAAACATTTGCTATGGGAATATCTGGAAGAAAAATCTCCAACAAGGCAGTAGTACCTCAGAGCCACACAGAACTTTGTAATCCCTAACTCTGGTACACATTGCGTGGTACATCTAAGGAATCTCTCTCATCTTACATGAACTTTTTACTTACCTGAGCTTGAAGAAAATGAGAAGAAATAAGAGCACAGAGGAGGAAAGAGGAAGATTCCAACTGCATTAGCAGCCCACTGGGAGATCCTAATTGCCCTAAGGGCTGCTTGTCCCCTCCCCTTGGCATTGGTACTGTATGGATAAGTTCTTGCATTCTGTAACTTGTAATATGACATATTTAATAGGCACCCAGCACTGTACTGCTGCCACACAACAAGATTTATGGAGTCTGCCGCCATCTACAAGTTGATTATCCCTTTTTATTTGGATGCACTGGGCTTTTTTTCATTAGAGATGATATATTTTAATACTTGTGATAGTAGTAGGTAGCTATATATTTCTTTATTTCTTCTTGGAATATGGCTGCTTTGGGAGTTCTTTCTTTGCCTGAAGTTGCAAGATTCAGTATGATTCATGCTCTCAACATTTTGTTGGGGATATAAACTGTGAATCCTACCCTGTACATGACAGAAATACAAATTTGCTGAGCCATAGAATCATCAGAGAAAACCCAAAGTTGCATCATTCCTTAATCTATCATATTGCTTTAGTCCCTTGACTTTGGTTGAAAGTTATTACTTAATTTTAACTTGTAAGTCCAGGACACAATCACTGGGGAACACCAGGGAGGGATTAGCTAAAAGCACCCAATACCTTTGTGCTCATGCTGGTCATCTCGTTCTACATTCCCTGCAGCTCGTTGCAAAGCATTAAACTTGTACTGCGGGTTAATGCACACGTTCACCCAGCTAAGCTCTAGCCATGTCGCTGCTGCAGACAGATTCTGCTGGAAAACTTGCCCAGGAAGCTAAATAAATATTCAGGCAGCGAGCCCACACCGAGCTCCAGTCTGCCACAGCTCTGTTGATAGCTGTATTTAATTTGTGAAGTTTAAAGCTGGCTGCTTCTTCTGTGTGAGAGATGCAGTGATGGCAGTGCTGGCTGGTGATGTTCTCAGGAGACAGGAGGACAGGACAGGAAGGCAGACAGAGTGTGTGACCCACACCAGCACTCCCAGTTTCAGGTAACCATGCAGGAGATAGCTGCTTCAGGAAGAGGCACACAATATCTATTCTTTGCCCATGGCACAGGTCACAGGACAGCACCACAGTAAGAATATCTTCATCATAATGTGCCTCAGGAAGGGAACAGGAGAGGTCAAGAGAAATCACACCCAGAGCTTAATAAATAAAACTTGTAAATGACCCTAGTTAGTGACTGTGCAGAGATGGACGTGGAAGCCTACCAAAAAGCTTAGCAGCCTGATCTGGGCTCTTCCCACTGTGATTGAAGAAAATTGCTTGAAATAAAGAGTGGGTTCTTACCTACAAATGAGAGTACAGGTTACTGTGAAGGAATTTGAGTTTGGTGTCTAGCTTCACAGTTCCTGCAGCTGAAAGTGTTTGACAATTTTCTGGGAAATTGCATCCACAGTTCTCTGCCAAGATGATCTGAAATGGAGCTAAACCTTGATGAGACCCAGGACCCCCATTTATTTCAGTTTTGACTGCAGTTATATTTAGCATAGATACACTATCTTAAAAATAATAATAAAAAAATCTCTAAACTGCTTGCCAAAGAAAGTTTGTGCCCATATATGTGATTCTGTGTCATAACAACTCAGGCTCTGCTCCGTGCCTTAATGACGCTCATGTGATATCAGTTATAAATGGGAACTGTGAGAGCAAGTGACACAGTGTATCTGAGAAGGAGTTATAAAAAAATATGCTAATTCTTGGAAGATTCTTGGAAGGAAATTTGAATATGTTGATGGAACTCTAGAGAAAGTAACATATTCCTCCACAAAGATCTCTCTGTTGCCAAGAACCTCTTTTTATTCACCTTAAAGGATTACTTTATATAAATGCAGAACTGGTGTGTTTTTTTACAAAAGAAAGAAAATTCTGTCTTAGCTGTGTTCACATGCTCTTGGGGATGCAGAATCTTTAATCAGCCATTATGTTATACAGCTTTTCAGATGTCTCTTAAACTTGCAAATTCTGATGACTGAAACATGTTTAGAACAAGAACATCTATATCTGTAAAGACTTGAGCCTTTTTGAAAAGTCATGGCTAATGATAGTTTTAAAAATGAGCTTCTCGGTGCTCTGCATCCTGTAGAGGGCTGGTGGGAGGAAGGGATTGCATGCATTCGTGGCTGCTCCTGCTAGTTCTTCATTCTACTTCTGAAAGCTCTTTTGTGGCTTTCTGAAACTAGCTGTTGTGAAAAAGAAACAATAAATGGAGAACTAAAGCCCTTTGTGCATTTATCAGTTGCATCTTAACCCATTTGCAAAAACAGAAGGCTTTGGAATCTGCTTATGTAGATAGTTCCTGTGTTCCCTACCTTGACTGAAAATAGAGTAATGGCCAAAATATTTCAGTTCAAACAACTTTGCTCAGGAGATGCTAACTAGTCAGTCACACACAATTTTTTTCAAGAATGCTGAGTTTATGCAGATTGGCTTGAGTTTGCATGAAAATGCAATACTTTTTATTATTACTTTTAATTTCTTTCTAAAGCGTTGCTCTAGTTTTCATACTGTCTGCAGTGTTCTCCAACTTCTTTCCTCCCCTGTGAGCTGTGACTCCTCACTGTGTGTCTATGCAATGTCCAAGGCTGCCTCTCAAGAGGAGATTGTGCTGTGCAACTGCAGATTGGATTTATCCAAAACTAGCTGTACAATAACCACACTACTCCATCTCAAGATGGAAACGGAGCTGTTTTCATTCACAGTATTATATGGATTATTTCCTGTGGTTTTCATTAACACCCACAATGTAAATTGATGATTGTTCACGCAACAGTTGAGATGCAGTGTTAAATTATTGAGTCTGGATGCTGTGATTTGTAACCATGTATTCACATGATGTGATTTTGGTTCTTTTGTAGACAAGTATGAACACTAAGGACAATGTTAATGAACTGAAGCACAGGTCTAATTAATTCCATTGGTAAAATTAAGGTAGTAGCTTACATCTCTCTTTTCTACAGCTTCCAAATTTGAATAATCGGTCCAGGGTCAGTACTGCTGCCCCTAGACACCTTGCATTATGCAGAGCTGAGAAAGTGAAATAGGAAATAATGAAAAAAATCCAGAAATTTATAAAAAAACCTCAACAACAATCTTGCTAATTTCTTTAGTTGCTTTAGCAGCTAACATATTTGTGCCAGAAGTTAAGCCTCCCCCACTTTTTCCCTATGAAGATACTGATAATTGATGTCAGAGCAACACAGAGAACATCCATTTCTATTACCTAAAATATTTGACCAGAAACACTTTCTGCTCCTTTTTAACTCAACAAACATCAAGACAAAAATGTAGCTTCTTTTCTTTATGATACTCAAATGAGGATGAAGAATAGCAAACTGCAAATACAGAATAGGGAATAACCCCACCATGCCAATTAAAAGGACAGTATAAGAAAAAAATGTTAGTGAATTCACTATTTATTTTACAACATTTCAGCTTGAATGGTATATCTGGGAAAGCTTCTTATGTCTACAAGGGTTTTTCCAGAAGAGAACATTTATAATAGTTGTCTTGGCAACATGAGCTCTGTGGAAATATAAATCAGAGATTACAAAGGTTCGTTTCCAAAGTCTGAAATAAAACAGAAGAAAAATAAGGTGACTAGGTGAGCAGAATTTTATGATCTTAAATGCATGAAATGACCAGATCCATTACATGTTAAAGTATTTCACCTTGCTTTGTGCTGATGGAACCTTGACTGAGGTAAAGCCTTAAACAGGAGCCAGGAGCAAAGCACAGAGAAAGCTGTAACAAGCTGCAGTGAGCAAACATTAGAACAGCTAACAGGATAATAAGCTTAGAGGAATAGGACCCTTAACAAAGTCAGAAGGAATTCAGAGTAGAATGTAGGAGACTGAAGGAACTCATGGTTGTGATTTTTCAAAACCTAAATGTTGTTATAAAAAGAACAGTTATAAAACAGTTATAATAGTTATAAAAAGAACAGTTCCACATGGCCATCAGGATCCCAGCCTTGAGAAGCAATGCAGGCAAAGACTAAAAAAATTCGGCTGAAATGGGGTAAAATTTTATGTGGTTAATTTATGTCTTGAGACACATTAAGAAGTTACCTAGAAAACCTCTTAATCATTAGTAATTTTTAGGTAGAGACTAAACAAGAGATTTTGATTATTTGTCCTTGTGCGGTCATAAATTGCTTCAAAGGCTTACAGAGCTGTAAAACTTTCTATTCTATCACTTTTTCTTTCACCGGAAAACCAGCGATCCCTCCCTTTCCTATAGTGGGTGAGCCTGGCATGAAGCAGGGTGTTCGCAGTAACCACCCAAGCAACAGAAAAACAGGACACATCTCCACCTGAGCAGGGACACAGCCTGTCCTCGAGAAGTTGCTGCTGCCACCATTGCCTTCATATTTACCTTTACTGAGAACCACGAACTCCAAACCGGGAATCAAAGTCTCGGAACCTTTCTTCCCCCGGTATTTTAACTACAAGGCTCATCTAGCAGCGACTGCAAGGGAGAGCAGAGATATGTGTGACCCTGAGGGAGCTGAGCCTTTAAGAACTGCCCCAACTCCCTACTCACACCAGTAGTTTTTGTCCAATACCACAAAGAAAATATATTACGAAATTTCATAGCTGAAATTTTCGTAGCTGAAACATTTCTATCTACACAGCATACAAACCTAATTTCAACAGGAGACTATTTCAGAAGGTACTGAAATAGATGAAAGACAAATTCACCAACCGGTGATTCCAGCCTGGATACATATGTCAAGAAAATTTTGACTGTGTTTTCCCAAGACCCCAGCCCTGCCATATCTTACAAAGATCTTATTTCTTGTTCAACTTTCTGGACAGCAGCAGTAATATATTTCTAGCTTGGCACCAGCCTAATAAGGACAAATACAGTTCTTTCTTCCATCAGCAATCACCACTAAAATGATAAAGGAAACAATCAATTGAAGCTCACATGACACCAAAAAGAAATTAAACTAATTTGACAGGAAAAATGCTATTTATGTGATCCTACTGGTGCTGTTCCACTTAAAACTCAACTGTGATCTGATAGGAATAAAAAGGGGTAGTCAATGGCTAAAGTTACTCTAACTCAGCGAGAATTTCAAAAATTTCAGTAGCACTTTTTGTCAGACCTTTTGTCCTTCCTTGATCTCATAAACTCATCTCATTACAGCTAATGTTCTCAAAACACTGTCAAGCACCTTAATAGATGAAACTTAACACAAAAGCAGCATGTCTGGATAGAAATCCCTCACTGTCTCAGTAGGACATTTCTATTCTGTCTCAAAGAAATGTTCAAAACCTTCTGATCTTCAGAAGGTCTCAATTTATTTCTGTAGAGGCAAAAAAAAAAAAAAACCACCAAAAAACCCCTGTGTCTCCCTGCACTTTCCTTTATTGTCTTTCTCCTTTACCACCTGTTAACCTAAGATGTAATAAATCATCTCTACGCAGTAGGGCAGACATGCAATGCACACCTGTGATCTTGAAACTTGCTCTTGTCTTCATCTCAGACGTAGGGAGGGATGATAACAGCAGCTACAGGAAATGTTTTGAGGTTTTGCTGGTGCTACACATCACACAGCCCTGATGTGCAGAGAGAAAACTGCTCCCGAGCATGACCCGCTCGGCAGAGCAGCCAAAGGATAAAGATCCAAAGGACACAAGGGCACCTACTGAAGCTCTCTAAGGAAGGAAAGCATTCTCCTGCTTGGAAGTATTATTTAGGAAGCTGGTGCACTTTGAGATCATCCACCAACGCAGGTCAGACTGTTGTCTACTCACTGCTTAAGAGTTTGCCTTGGCTAAACTTAAATTTAATCTTTCTTGAGGAAGCTGCTATCTTTCATTCTTCAGTTTTGCCCATTACTGAAGTATCTATGAAACTTAAAATTTGAGATGTACTTGTCCTCAGTGCATCACAGTGAAACAAAGATAAAATACAATTTCTCCCATTTTATTGATGGGTAACAGAGCTGAGATATTTAAGGTTCTAACTAGGATTCCAGGAAAACTGTCAGAATGAAGAACAGAGCTCCACTCTCCCAAATTTTCATCTGACATGTGAAACCTCACTCCATTTAATGCTTTTTCTATCTTTTCTCTTTTTTTACTATGCCACTTAACAGTGTGTGAGTAATTCTTGATAGAAACAATAAAAATGCAGGGGAAATAAAACCTAAGATACACTTAGAGCTTCTTGATAGACAAGAATGTAGCTCCTTATTTGTATGGGGATGGTTTTCAGTGCCAGCAAAGTTTAGTTAAGTTAAAACAAATCCGACTGTGTTTGAAACAGGTATTTTTACCAGCTTGAGTAACGTATCTACTGTGATGGCTGGATCATTCAAATATTCTCAAAAAAGCTGCAAAATTTGGTTTTCTTTCTCATTTCCAAGGTGGAAGAATGTATACTTACGTGACAGAAGTAAGAAGGAAAATGTTTAAGTTAGGGAAGACAAATGCTGAACTTCCACAATTGCCTGTAATGGTGTGTTTTCAAGAGACTAGTTCTAAAAGCTGCTCTTGCACTTGCCATCTTGTCCTCAGAGACAGGTTTTGCTCATGTCAAGGCTGAGCAATCTCAATATCTGAAATGGCAGCATGACGACAAGTAAGAAGAAAATGAGAAATAGAAGCACTCGCTCTCTATTTCAATCTCTTTTCATTTGATGCTTGCTGCTGATGCCACTGCAGGTGAAATCATTATATTCTGGTGCAGAACCTCTAGCTGGATACTCAGAGCTGGTAGCTTTAAGGAAAAAAATAAGTGATGTTGCTCACTATATTTTGTAATTGTCAAGAGATACTTCTGCTTCACTAATGGAGTCCAGTGCAAGCTTGTTGGAGGAATTACCAGGCATGGGAAGATATGGTAACTATCAAAATAATTTTAACTTTCTTTACTCCAAACTTTAGCTGCTAAAAAGGTAGGCAGAACGTGTATGCATTCTGGAGCACCAAAACAGCTGCAGGCATAGGAGACCAAATCCTACAGTGGCATTAAGCTTGTGAGCTAAGCATCAGCCAGCAGAAAAATATCTAGCAAGAAGAGGTAGAAGAAGAAAATAGCTACTGTAACAAGAAGAAAACACTCTCTTTGACTGGCTGGGGTCTCTCTCCAATGATTATCCCTCAGAAACCTTAATTATCATTATTAATACTTTTTTTTTATTTCCCTCAAAACCCATTTAAACATCATGCTATAATACAGGATATAACAACTTGGATGTCACAGTGAAAAATGCCATTGGAAGGGCTGTTTTCATAGTGCTTCTTATCATCAGAAGCAGAATAAAGACTAAGTCAGTGACTATTTGGGGTTAGTGGAAGAAAAATAGTTTTGTGATTAAAATGGTGTTTTCTAAATGTTTTCTGCTTTTACAAATGGCAACTATTCTTGAAGGCATTTGCAAAGCATAATGTGGCGTGACAGTTAAAATCCCGGAATGAAAATGTAAAAGTAAGATGCTGCACCCCAGCTAGGGAAATAAGCAATTAAATTATTTCTCCATTGTTTCTTTTTCTGATTTTTTTCTCCATAAAACTCTTCCCCCTTAGATCTTAGAAATTCTATAAACATCACTTAGAGTATTTTCAAGTAAAGGCATATTAAGTGACTTTTTAAATCCTTTACATCTGCTGATTGACCTTCTGTCCAAGTGACTGCTTTAAAAATATGGACTATTTCCATCTACAATTCAACATATTGTGGTGTAAAGTTCAGATTTTATTTATTCTGTTAACCCATGAAATGCTATACATTACTTGCTCTGAAAAAAATGCTACTCCTGTATGTATAAAAATAGATTGTCAGAACCAGGGAACGGCTTTAGAATAAATAAGTGCTTTTCTCAGGTCTTCAGCTGTAAGTTAGGAATGATAGCATTCATTCTATCTCATAGTGACAGCAGTAATGAAAATTAATATTACAGATAGTTGGGATATTTTAAAGATGAGCCCACAGAAAAGATCATGAGGGTAGAGAATGTGTTGCTATTTTGCCATCAGTAAAGATGCAGTAAATCTTATAAGGAAAAATACATCCTAAATAATTTTTCATTATTGCTTGTCTGTTGGGAAAGGTCACCATGAAATAAGTAATTTCTGTGATAAACTGATTTTGGACAGGTCTGTTGGCTGATCTGCCTCAAGACAAACAAGAAAAGCCCAGAATGCATGCTTCTCTTTGTTTTGGAAACCCACACCATTAGGAAACTTCTGGGCATGGGGAAGTCATACTGAAATTTCATTCTAAAGGGCCAGAGGAGGAGTGAACTCCTGTGGAGAACACACAGAATGAGTAAAGCAAGAACATGCCATGATAAATTTAACATGAAACCTCATTTCCCTGTCTGTCAGATATTTTGTTAGCATAGGCTATGCTGTTATAGGTCTGCTACACATTTCTGTGACAGGGGATTTTAAGAAGTGTTCTGTTTGAGCCACATCACACTAAGTCCTCCAAGCCTATTAAAGACTGTGTTTCTCTGTGTGGCTAATTAACAAGGGAGGGGAGGAATCTAACTTTTTACCCTGAATCATTTTGGCTGCAAACACTGTCATGAAAAAACCCCATAGAAATTATATTTAATGGTAGAATACCCCTCTCCTCCTTCCTCCCAAACCCAATCAGAATTAGTCTTACTCCATGAAGTTTATGGAGTAAGTGTTTATATGGACAGTAGTCCTGGCAGAGAACTTCTTAATTGTTATGAAAAGTTAAAAAACCTTAACTAGCATTTTTCTGGATCCTTCAGTAGTAGGATCTAATGCCCCAACAAAATGTCCTCTGTTGATTTCAAAAGAATGCAGGATCACACCTTCTGGGAACAATGTTTTTCTGCTAAATACACTATGTATTACCTAGCATGAAACTAATTAGAAGGCTTGTTAATGGTCCCTAAAACAATGGCATCTTTGAATGTGAAATGTACTAAAAATGAAAAACAACATTATAAAATCCTAGCAGAATCCCAAAATTCTAATAGATTTGTAATATACTGCAAACTATGGAACATTTATTCCTTATGTTTCTAATAGATACTATATTCTGGTGCATTTTAAATACAATGAAGATATAACTACAGCTCATAATAGAAATTGCTGCTTACCAGATATGATTCTGTCTTGATAAAAAACTCATACACTACTATGCATAAAAATCCCTTGTTAAAATACTTATTGAGTAAAAACGTACACAGAGTAAAATACCCATTAGCTTTTCTCATTATAGCTAATGGCAAAACCTCATTGATTACAACAGGAGTTCTTTTCAGAGAGCATTTCTGCTTACTTTCACTGCAGGCCAAATTATACCTCTGTCATCTCTGGAACCCTCAGTATTTTCCATTGCCACGTCAACAGCTGCCAGCAAGGCTCAGCCTTTAGTCAAGGGCCTGAGTCTCTGCTGATGTCCCCAGCCAGCTTGCTCCACGGGGCCACATCTGAAATGCACACATTCTGCTGCCTGAATTGGCATTTCCCTCCCACCTAATAACTGATCTCAGCAAGGAGTTATACCAATCAAATGAAAGATGTGCAGAACATGATTATTTGAGTGTAAATCTCTGCGTACACTCATTTTTGGAAAAGTAAATCAATTTAGTAAAGGTCGGTGACAAGCCTATTTTAGCTAAATCAAGATTAATTACTGAAATGCTAAGTAATAACATAGTCACCAGTTAGACCTCAACAATGTTTTAAAACATGTTTTCTGTTAATTTGATTTAAATCTGTTTTGATTAGGTATCATGTATGGAAGGGAAGCAGATGACTCTTTTCTACATGTATATAAAAATGTTGTTTGCCATTTGTCATATGTTTTAAGTAAAGATGCTTAAATTCTAGCTGATTATTTTTGCTTTCTATGAGCATGAAGAATGGGATTTTAAGTTTGTTCATGTGAAGATACTGAATTTCAAAGCTTCCTACCTGCCAGCATCAGTTGCTTTCCAAAAGTGCAATTTCCCCCTTTTTCATGGTCACTCACTGTGGAAAAATACCCAAAATATTACAGTTCGTGTAACCAAATGCAGCTATACACAAAATAGCATGTATTTTAAAAATTTGTAGTAGATCCTGGATGAAAAAAAATGTTAAAATATTCTTTAAAATCAGTCGCTGAAATCCAAAGCTTCTAAAAAAAGCATGCAATAAAGATTTACACAAGCTCACAGGGAAACTGCCATTTGAGATCTCATCCAAACTCCCATCTGATGGCTGAAGATGTACACACACATGCTGTTTCACACAGGGGTCTGCACCCAGGAAGGTGCAAGGGTGCAAATGCAAGTATGCGAACTTGGGAAGAAAAAAGGAAAAAAATGCCTATAATGTGAATTATTTTTCTGGCTCTGACAAACTCTTGGCCATGAATTATTTCTCACTTAGCTAGCCCTGTCAGAGAAAGGCACTGATTATGGCAAATTCCTCCTGTCTTCATGCTAGTTATTTTCCTCCATTCTGTGCTAAATTTTCTGTACACTTTTCATTTGTTACCCTGAGTGAAATATTTTACCATTTCCCCCCCCCCTGCCCCCAGAAATTCAGCTTCTTCTATTTCTCTGAAGATGACAGTAAGTTTGTTATCAAAAAGAAGTGATAAAATGTACAGTTCTTCAGCCCAGGCCATATGCAGCTATGGAGCATCATTTATAATGATGCCAGCTGGAGATGCCAAAGGTACCATTAACCAAAGATAGGGAAAACTCAACAAAACTGCACAACAACCAGCAAGATACATTTGCAGTTATTATTTTTCAGTCTCTTTTAGTAAGATATGTTTTCAATGAGCCAAGCCAGAACAAATACTATGGCCAAACTTCAGCTACCTTGGAAAGAACCTGTCACCAACAAGACAGTCACAGCATCGCCGCTGCAGTCCATGATGGCAGTGCACCTTGCAAGAAGATTTATTTTTTTTAAGTTGTAAGCAGATAAAGAATTGAAGCCATTATCAAATTGACAAGGCCTGCTGACATAAAGTACACAGACAATTATTTTTGTACATTGATGGCTATATTTCTCACACAGGTATTTAAGCATGATAGCTGCTCTTGTCTTGTGTGTCCCGTGTCGGATTTTCACAGACATTATTAACTATGCAGAGCAGCACATAAACTTGTTGGATTCACTTTGCCAAGGGCTGGGCTCGCCATCACAGGATATATTCTGTACAAATTCATACTCACCTGCCTTGCTTTCTTCCATTAGGTGCTTCTGCAGGGCCTAGAAAACTGTTCTCAGTTACCTGCTGCCTCATTGAAACAAGAGCAAGAAGCCTTGGGGATCCATGCTACAGGAAGGCCACGTGTGGAGTTTCCTGGGTCTGCAGGGATGGCAGAGATGTGACGCCAACACATATGTGTGTGCAACACACGTGCAGAGTTCAGTGGTTACTATGAATCACATCAGCTAGACACACATGGATTTATTTTCTTTTTGTAAATTGCTTTGCATTTGCCATCTTACAATTCCCTGTAGTTGGCTTTTGAGCTGATCACCTTGAAGGAACTTTGGTCAAGTCACTTTTTCTCTCTTTTACAGATAACATAGGAATAGGCTACTGGCAACCTCCTTCTGATGCAAAACTAAGCACTTAGTTGTCCCCTTGCTTTTGTTATTTTGCTCTTAATTCAGAACTGGACTATTCCTCTCATGCCAGGGTTACTGCCCTTAGAGATCTCACGAAGACTCTCCTTTGCTGCTTTCCTAAAACCCTAATCATTTTGCATTTATACCTCATGAAGCCTTCGACAATCTTAATAAACAGAGGTGTGAGGCTGTGCCATCCCTTTTACAAAGTTCTATCACCTCTTCTCCACTATATCACAGATACCTGTGTCTACTAATTGTATTCTTTATCACAGTTCTACTAATTTGCCTAGAGATCAGACTTACAGACAACCTGCAGCCTGGACCCAAGGCAGAGACATCCCAGGCTCTGCCTCTGGTAACATTTTGAGGAACAGGTAACATACCATGTTGCTACATGAACCATTTCTACTTAACATATTTTTGAACATGAAGGTAAATAATCTTAAATCCTGGCACTCTTTACTAAGAGAGTGGAAGATTTCTGTAAATAACACCTCTTTTATGGTATTTTCAATATTTCTCCAATTAATGCCTAGTTTAAAAAAAAAACTACAGCTGGAAGAATTTCTTTGATCACCTTTTCTCTGAATAGTGATGCAGCCAACATATTTAGCTTTCCAGCAATGCCTTTTATCTTCCCTGACTGCTCCTTTTATACCCTGGATCAACAGTCTGCTCCAAACAACTCTCTCAAAACCTTCCTCAGTTCTGATCTGATAAAACCAGATTTTTATGTAAGTTTTCATCTCTCTAATGGAATACTCCAGTTTTAGCTTTAATGAGTAATATTCATTGTCGCTTGCATGGAAAAAATCCCTACTTGGAAAGACTGAGTGTTGGAATTTTAAAAAATTTCTTAAATTACTTCCTTTACATGGCTGTGGAATCATGTTGACCTTTGAAGGTCATTAAAATAGAATAAAATCAAATCCTACCGCAGTGGGTTAGTTTCAAGATTTCTCCTTAAAAGAAATGCTCTTCTTTACTGAATATATCTGCTAGATCTTGAACAATTCCAAATGGCAAGTCACAGCATAGTATGGAATGCCATATCCCAAATTATGCTCATCATGCCATTTATGTAAATGTCATTACATGCCATGAAACAGTAGATTGTTTTATTTTTAATATATAAACCATTTTTTAAAATGTGGTACATGTTTGACATCTCCTATCTGATTTATCAGATAGCTTGCAATGGAAGTGAACACCAAATTCAATTAAACCATTTAATACAAGGAAGAAAAACAGATAAGCATTCAGCATCCTAATTAGAGGAGCAGCTATTTTTTGGATATGTCTCGTAGCCTGGAATAATTTTTCTAGGATATTCAAAACAGATGCTCTTTTAATTAGAAGCAGAAAGTCTGAATTTCGGCTAGCAACACCCAAGAGCACGTTTGAGTGTATTGGAGATAAAACACCAAGTTTACATAAGTTCTACCACCTTCTGTTATGCAAATGCCTGCTTATGTATACATCTGCTCGGAGGCATCAGCTCAGTCAGAACCTGTGCCTCTCCCTGTGGCTGTCACAGTCTCCCCTGCACGAAGGATGGACTGCAAGTCAATAAAACAGCATGAGCTGCTCTGCTTGAACAACAGTGGTCGAGACCTGTAGCTGTTCAAGCAGGGGATCCTGGATTCTGGTGCCTGTGCTGTCTGTGGCTATTTATAGAACCAGATTTATTACTATGGGTATGTTACCAAGAGAGCAGATCCAGCCTGATAGGAGAAAAAACATTAATTCCTCTGAGTTCAAAAAATATCTCCTGTAGCCTGCTTATCCTTGTCTCTATTTTATAGCCATGACAGCAGTAATAGATGTTTGAGAAATACCTAAGCCAGAATAAACCTCAGTAGAAAACCCAATATAAAATGTTACCTCTCAAAAATTGTAATTTTATGACAGCAAAAATACAATAGCACCTTACCGCAAATGACAACTTCATAGACACAAAGAAACCAAACCCAAATTATCACAACAGTTCTCTCCATGTCTAAATGTGGACAAGAAGAACGAGAAGGGGAAAGCACAGCCTTATTTACAATACTGTCTTCTTGAGGCTCAGGCAAGCATTCCAAAAATAATAGCCAGCAAGTCACAACAAAAAGCATCGCCTGGACCTTAACTCCTTTTGGCTCTACATAAGGTAAAAGTTAAGTATAGCAGTTTTATTCCTTCACAACGCAGGGTTGTCCATGACAACACAGTCACCACAATTCTTATCTTTCACACTGTTATGACTGCCTGAAGTTACATTCTGTTCACTGCATTTCCAAAGGCAGAAATATCCTAACATTTTAGCTTTCCCCTGGTTAAGTCTCGGTTGGAAGCTGAGGGGTGAGTGTGCAAGAGTACCTTGGTGGTTTAAGATAACATAACCAGTCATGAGACTTACCTAAGCTCAGCCAAGGGCCAGTATCAAATATTCTGAAAACCCTAGAACCAGGAATATCCATCAAAGACTGTTTACTTCTGATAAAAGGGAAGACAACTTCTTCATGAGCTCTTTTAGTTACTTTACAGAATGAAAAGAGGAACGAGATCTAATTGAATGGGGCTTTAATTGGCTCACCAATGCTAATGAAACCTGCAGTAATTATCTTGCTCAATAATTTCTCATTGTATTTGGTAAAATACAGTGCCATCTTGAACACAGGTACCACACCCAGCTGAGCTTGTAGGCCCTGGCCCTAAGCAGACCACAAGACATCTGAACACAGACTGTAGCTGCTTGTTACTATAGAGAGGACAGTGTGGGAGGCAAGCTGTAGAGTTCTAAATAGGTTTTTAAGACCTAGAAAAAAAGCCTGAGTCAACTGCAGAGAATAGGGAGAGTGAAGGGAAGGAAAACTGATATAGTGATATGCATAAGCAGATTGGCAAGACTTGTGACACTTGGTGCTTTCTTTAGAGCTTCAGCTTTTAGAATTAAGGGACTAAGGAGAGAGATTGATTTAATTTAATATTAAAATACTTTTAGCTCTTGACCAGGTCATTTCAACATTAAATTTGTAACAGCCTCTCTGAAATCACACATCAGTGAAAACAGTGAATCCTTTAGAAAGAGGAAAAAGCCTCCAGGAGATGCATCATTTATACAGCTTATCTACTGAGAAGTAAAATGTTCTTATCATAAATACGGTCTTGTTTTGAATGTCAGTACTACTTTGACAGAATCACATGGAAGTATCAAAGGAACCAGCAAAGTTTTAGAGCACAAAGGGCTAAATGAGAACAAGATAAGAAAATAGGGTGTTTTCCTTCCATTGTAGCTGCCTTGGCATGCAGTATTTAAAGGCTAGCTTCAAACTGCATAGTCCTGTCCAAAGTGAATCTTGAAATCACAGGAGTTGGGGCTGGAAACTGGAAGGTGCACTGTAGATATTTCTTCCCAAGAAATGACTTCAACTTTTCTATTATAAAAACCTTTTTCTTTTAGAATTCAGAGGAATGAAAAGTGAATATATCCATGGCTGCCTGCTGATCACTAGGGCAGCTCTAAGGCTTCTGAAATACTCTGCAAATACAAATTCTTTCATTCACATGCAGAAGCTGCAAAACCAGCCTTATAGCTACATTACAGAAGAATAAATGCTGGTTTGAGCACACCACATGACAAGCTCAAGGTCACACAGTTAAGGAGGAGCAGATCTTGGAATAAACCAGAACAAGCCTATAATTCCTGGTCCCTCTTGGTTGGCATTCTTTCCTATTCCTATGCTCTAGTCTGATGACTCTACAGCACTGTAAATACCAGCCAGTCCTTCAGTACAGAAGGACAGGGTTTGCTTTAATGCTATTTTTAGTTAAGCAGATCCCACTTTTAAATCTGCAACGCCTTCATTTTCAATATCGTGATTATGTTTAATGTTCCATAGGAAGATGAGGGGATTAGTATGAATCAGAAAGCACAATGCAGTGTAGGCAGTAGCATGCTGCCTTCTGAAACACCAGCACAGAGCAAGTAGGAGCTCCGGAGGGGCTTTGCAGGGGGAAAAGGCATTAGGCAGCTGGACGTGTCAGCTGGGTGCCTCATCAGGCAGCTGGTGCGAGTGGAAGGTCAAGAGCACATTTACTGTTTACTGAATTTGTAAATTACTAATTATTCAGCTCACTAAGCAAGGCAGGCTTATTCCCTGCACGTGATATTCCCCCTCCTGTCAAGCCTAAGCACGTATGGAGGAGAAGGAATTCTCAACTATATTTCAATAGATGGAAGTCATTAAAGCACCATAATACAGGATGTAGAGAGCTATAATGGGTAGGTCACTAGTAGAGTATAAGCACAGTCCTGTGTTGGTCAGAGAACAGGTGTAGAAGTCCAGCTGAGCACTGAAAACAGCAGTCCTGTCTCTGCAGAGAGCTCAGGGGCTGCCTTGCTAACCAGGAGATGGTGGGATTTGGTGTCTGTGTCCATGGGAAGCACTGGCCTAGGAGTTAAAGGGTGGTCTGCACTCACATTCCACCGTGGGAGACAGGCAGTAGCCAGGCAGACACCGCCTCAGAGCCAGGGAGATTCCAGAGGTACTGGCCAGCACAAGCTGTAGGAGCTTCACCACAAGGAAGGAGACTGCCAAGAAAGGAAACACGGAAATGGTCTGCAGCATGAGGGTCAGAAAAAAATTGCGCAGTGGGCCTTGAACCAAGAAAACAGATTTGTTCTTTCTGTCCTGTCAGCAAGAGAGATGATTTTGGAAATGAGCTACCCAAGAATTTGTAAGAAAGAGACCTGAGACAGAGTATAACATCATCTCAACTTGAAAAATGAATGAACTCTAAAGTCTTTTAGTCTGCCTACATTGGGGCAGTCAAAGATGACTGACATATGGATGCTTGTGGTAGCTTCAACTGAATAAACCCAAATGAGAGGAAAACTTGATTAGGTTAGCCGAGTGGCCAAACAGGCATGTCTTCTTCTCCAAAAGTGCACAGGGAAATAGCTGCCAAAAGAAGAATCAAAATGTGACACTTCTGGAATGAATAGGACTAAAGGACACCCTCTCTACCCAGTCTTTGGGTATATGCAATACAATATCTATCAAGACCCTTTATGAAGAGGGAAAAGAGATTTACCCCCTCCTGTACTTGACTGCTCAGACAAGACGAGGAATGAAGATTAACAAGTTACCAGACCTTCCCAGAGTAAAGACAAGAAAGGTCAGGAAAAGAGGAATTCAAGTCAGTGTTTAGCATGGAGGGATGGAAATAAGGGTCAACTATAGCAGTCAAATGAGGCAGTGCATTTCTCAGAATATTGGAAAAACAGAAGTAAATACTCCAGGTGGGAGGATGGACTTGAAAACAAACAAAATTTAAAAATCCTAAGATGCATATGCCACTGGGAGAAAACAAAGCAGCAATGAAAATCAGCCGTTAAACCCAATAGAGAGACTTTGGATAAACTGTATTCTTTCACAAGTTCTACACCAAGGCCCAAGCATGCCACTCAATCTATACATATCACTAGAAGGCAAGCTTTAGGCAGTGCTCAGGCACTGGAAGCAGGGGAAGTGAAGCAATACACTGGTGAGAGGGCAAAGAGTATTCTCCTAGATATTCCAAAAAGAGCTGGTTTTGTGACAGCAACTTTCATTTCTCAATTCTGGCTGAGATAATTCTGCATCAGAAAAAGGATATTCACCTGAGATGAGATGGAAACGACAACACTACGTAGCTTTCTCTTTTCTTTTTCTTTCCTTATTTTTAGAGTAGGACTACTTTAATACAGACTTCCATGGAGACAGTTCGAGACTTTTTCAATCACAGCTTGATTTCCAGACCCTGCATTATTCTAAAATGCATGAAATTGCATCTGACATTCTGAAAGTTCTGTTTCAAAAGCAAAAGGCACTATAGGCTTCTCAAAGCACCTCATACAGCTCAGTTCCCAGCAGACAGATGGGAGCACCAAGGGGCTGCCAAAGCATATCTCAAGTCTTGCAGCAAACAGAAAATGCATATACATCTACTGGTTTGTGTATATGTGAAGATATTCCTCTAAGCCTTCTCAGTATGATTTATTATATTAATGGGTATCTCAGTTGTTTTTGTAGGTGCTGTTGCAAGTTATGATCTCATGTCCACACCTGGTGGCCTACCATGGCACTGTGGCAGGTGACCTCGGTGAGGTTCAAAAAGTCCTGGAAGGAGTGGATCTTTTAAGGAGATGTGAAGAACTCCCTGAGTCACGATGACACGCTGGGCAGTACAGCCCCAGTTCTTGGAAAGCGTGGCTCCTACAAGTGACTGTACTCACAGGGTCACAGGTCAGCAGGGCAGGGACCCCGTGTGGGAGCTGGCTCTGAGGGGCTTGAAGAGGAGAGAAGGCTGTGGCTTACACCCTGCCTGATTAAAGTTTTATTTTAACTCCTACTTTAAAAGCTGTCAGATTATAAAAGAAATAACATTCCCAAGAAATTACTAAAGAGAACGATAGGACAAATTAAGCTGGCAGAACTACTGGGGAACAAATATGGTGCAAACGGCAGAGGCAGAAAGGCAGGCAACTATTTCTGATACACAAGTATGGCTAGAAACTGCTTCTCCCTTGTTTTCATCTCCTCTCAAGCACAAAAGGGCTAGGTAAAATCTGTACAGAGATAAACACCACACCTAGCAGGCAGTGTCCATATATTCCTGGAGTTTGAGCAGTATCTGGAGTCCCTTGTGCTTTCCACCTTTGTTTCTTTCTGAAATATATCTCAACTCAATTTGTCTTTTGAGCTCAAAAGAATAATCAAGAAGTGAAACTCTTAAGTGAAAAGCAGATTTAGAGATCCTCAGGCTGTTGAATAATGTGATTATGGATCTTCAGTTTTTGGAAGGAACAGCAAAATGTGATGCATTAGTTGCAAAGTTGCAAAGACCTTAGCACATCTTTTCAGCGAACTATATGTGTGTTATACTTTTGATCTGCTTTCTATAGAGGAAGACAAATCACTCCCATCACAGACTAGAAGCTCCTTAAAAGAAAGAATAAAAGAATAAATAGAATAAATAAAAAGAATGAGCAGCAGTGAGATTTGGAGTTTGCATGAACTGCTAGTGACCCCCTTTGTTGTTGTGTCAGAGGCTCTGCAGCACTGCCTCCGTGCCTCACCCATCCCTACACTGAGCTTCCAAAGGTCTGTTAGAAATCAACTGCAGAATAATTACTGCAGTGCTTGGCTACAGATCTAACTTGGAAAGTGCTAAGTCATCAGCTCTACCAGATATAAATTATCACTTCTGGTCAGTTTCAGTGAAAAATATGAAAGCCATAGCATCTACACATAGCTTAAAGTCCAAATAAAATAAAAACACATGATGGAAATGTGTAATGCTTTCTGCAGTGGTTTGTGATGCCTTTAGCACAAAGGGGCAGATGAGGATGGCTTTGAGGCTGAGCAGTGCTTGTGCCATGCTGTGTATACTTCTTATGATCTCAACCCGGTCTGAAAAGCCGGAAAGACTTTTATAGTGGAACTTCTCCATAATCTTTAAATAAAACAATCTTGAACGCCTTCCTTTTCAGAGTGCCATTCTTAGTGCCTGACTGCAAGGTAAAAATCACATCTAGACAGAACTACTGGTCCAGGAGATAAACACACTAGAAAAACTATTTTGGTTACGAATTGCTATTGAACATTTTTCGATTCTTGCATTTACTAATATTCTCTAAGCAATTTCTGCTATAGGTTTTTGAGCTAAAGACTAAAAAATTTAATTTTTTTAAACCCTAGCCTTGCAAACCCCTTGATAAACAGCTCATGTGAGCTGTTTCCATTACTTTGAGTGAAACCAGGCTCCTTTTGCAAACAGTTACCTTAGAGTTCAACATTTGCCTTCTTTAAATACTTCTATTTGTCGAAGAGTAGCTGTTTGGCAAACATTCTTTGACATGATTGCTTCAAACTTCTTTGCTAAAATACTGCTAAGATGAGAATTCTGCTCATAGATAAAATTCTCAATTTCCTTAAGAGACAATATGTACTTTCAGTTATTTGTTGTACTGTCCTAACAGGATATTAACCAAACAATTAAGAAACATTTATCCAGTTATTGTGCAGAAGCCAGAATTAAGTACCTCATAGTCTCATACCCAGCAAATGTTTCCACGTGGAAAGGATATACCAATGCTCCTATTTTTTAGCTTAAGAGCAAGGCTTAGAGAGGCTGAACAACCTTATAGAGATCACCCAGAGCCTTTGAGAAAAAGGAAAACATAAACAGGGGCTCCACAGGAATACCTTTCCTTCCCTGAATAAAAAGGAAAACTAAATTCCCAAGTGACCCTCTCCAGACAGCACCACTCAGTCACAGAGCACTGATGCTTGTCAGATTCTTTCAGGAATATTCCAGGCATGAGTCTTCATTTTAGCCTCTCTGACACTTTGCGTAATTCCTGAATCCCAGTGGTATTCAGGTAGGATATATTTTGGCACACCATGAACAGTCCCAAGCTATTGTGAAAGATTTACTTAGATAACTTTCTGTAAAAAATGCAAGAGTCATTACAAGTATCCCATTTATTTCTAACTTTGAAGTTAAAAAATCACAAATGCTTTAGCTAGCTAAATATTTATAATATCTTGACTTTATGCATGCAATGCATAATGCCTTCCAAGTATTTTAACAAGCTAGAAATAGAGAAACATCCAAAGCTGAAAGAGCCATATTTGGGGTGAAAAATGGAAATTGTTTAAAAACATCACATTCAGTTAGAAGAGAAATGACACATTTTAATGTATGGGCTATTTTGAGTGAAGCAGGCGGTAAGGATTATAGTTAGAATTTGGCCAGAATATCAGACCAGGATATCATACTTGCAAAAGAGAGCAGCTGTCAGTAATAAAAGTAAATAAGCAATAGGAGCCCTCCAAAGACAGAGACATCTGCACCCATGGCCAACCTGGAGGCCAAGCTCAGGCATGACCTGTGCACAGCAATTCCAGTGCTCCTTCCTGCAGTGCCCTAAGTTTCCGGGTGAGGAAGCATTCCTTGAAACAAGCACCTACCGTCCAAAATTACCCACAAGATGCCCAAGGCATATAGTGTAGTTGTACTCATTTGTCTTACAAAGCTCTCGGAACATGGATGCTCTTCTTTCAGCATTGGTTTTCCCTCACCCAAGCAGCAGTTCTCCCTTTTCTACAACCTGGATTTCTTCCCTGAACACCACAGCCCTTTGATTTCAGCCAGCACAACAGCAATGGCAACAGGTGAAAGCCCTGGGTTCTTTCCCAGTTCATGCCTACAACTGCTGCGGATTTAAAGCATCTTTGTGAGAAGTTCATGATGCTGGCAGGAACAGCCACAAGATGGGTAGTCCAGTGATGCTACAAGCTGTCAGTATTGCCACTTGACAGCAGTTGGCAGCAAAGCTTGTCACTGCAGGCCTGACCTGAGCCTTCACTGCTTTGGGTACTCGCAAATCCAACTCCCATGTCACTAAATGCTACTTTCATTACTGAGAAAGAATGAAGGGGGACACATTTGCTCTGCAATCAATACATTTATCTGTGCAGTCAAAACTTGGGGTAGACAGGCACACAATTAATTTCCCAAAGTGCTTGAAAATTTGCATGAAATTCATTTATATATATTCCATTAGCCAATTTTCTGCAGTTTATCCATTTATGTATTAATCGTTATGAGTGCCTGCAAAATGCAAAGCTTTATTCTCTATAAATCAGAAATTGCATTGTTGCACTTGTCCCTTGCTGTTTTCTCTGCTTTTCAAGCCTGTTTGCCAAATGCTGTGGTTTTGTTTGCTGAAATTTCATGACAGATGCAGACTGGCAGTGCAATGAGAACGCATTTGACCATTTCTGCAGACTCCCAAAGAGCTCAGACAAGAAAGGCATGGGGGAAGGAGGGCAGGGAGAACCAGCACTTCTGTCATGTCAGTGCTGTAAAGCACTGAACATTCTGTGACCAAAAAACAACACTCTCTGGTTTGTGTCTCAGATGCAGCTGCAGCAGCTCCAGAGCCCTCCTTTCACCAAACAGACATGCTCTCTAAAAGGTGTTACAATAATGCTTTCTTCCACATATAACAGTTCTGGAAATTTTCCTATCTGGGCTGCTCAGGGGTCACAAATGAGATCCTAACCTCTTTCTACAAGGTTTCATACAGATTTACTGATCAGAAGCTACAGCTTCTAAAGTCAAAAAAACTGGCAAGGAAAGATAAGTGGTGTTATTCTTCACCCAAGTGAGACAAAGAATCACATTTTGGGGTGGGTCTCCTCAGTTTAGAAGGCCCATGAAGAAAACACACTACAGAAGATAGAGAAAACCTGGGGCAAAGTTTCTGAATCTGAGGTAGATTTATTCCAGTTCGAGGTTATTATGGGTGTAATATTTTTTCCTTTCCTTTCAGCCCTGAGATTTTCACAGAATGCCTAGTGTCAAACCAGACCAGCTTGCCTAGGATAATAAAAGACACCATTTCCCAGAAATGGGAGACAATTTTCTGAATCCCCACCTAGTACCTTATCACACCTGCCTTCCTTCTTTCTGCATCTTTCAACACCATTTCCAGTATTATGAACGCAACCTTGGCTCTGAAAAAAATATATCTCTTATTTACAGACAGAACAGCTCTATACAGGAGTCTGTAAGCTCCTATCTCACCTGTTTCTAGTCAAGATACACATCAAGGGCTTTGACAAGGATGGGAAAAAAGTAACTGAAGTAACTGCTCCAAAGCTGTGGGGCTGACAGAAAACCGCCCCATAACATAAATATGATATATACGTACAGCTATAAATGAGCATCTCTTTGGAAGCATACACCTTGCAATCTTCATCTGAACTACTGTGGCTTCAGATGCACGTATTCATCCAAGACTCAGTGTATTCACTGACGCTCAGTTAAAACAGAAAGGCAGCTACCATGCCAAAGGGAGATGTTGTGAACTGCTCCTGGCTGGGAGTCTCACTTTTGCAGCTTACAGAAAGGCTCTGAAAAGCTGCACGTTAACGTGAAACACAAATGCTAACAGGGCACAATGAGGCTGTTATCACAAATGTCTCATCAATAAACATCATAAAGGACTTGCATCAAGAAATAGTACTCCATCTACACTATAAGCAAGCCATAATAAATAATGAAAACATAAATAGGAGAGCAATAAGGAAGGCAAAGAGTACAAATGAGACCACTGAAACACAAAGCAGCAAGGTTACTGGTGAAAACAGAGGATATTTTCCATATAGAAAATTGTGTATATCTGCTACAATAGACATCAGTACTGGAGTGAAGAATATAATGCATGGATTCATTCTTTTATCAAGATGTTGGAGTACAGGGAACCAAGTCCTTTGTGTTTGCAAAGAGTCACTTGGGAAAAAGTAATTGGAATTTATTGGTAAGTGAAGCACTTGCACATCTCACATCACAATGTGAAGCAGAACTCAAGGAGCTTTTATTTCTGCAGTGTAACTTACTTCAAAAAGCCTCTGTTCTTGAATGAGTATATCCACACAGTCCATTTTGGTTTGTGCAATCAACGCTAAATTCACCTGACTAGATTAACTGTCTGAAGCACCTCCACACAGACAGACAGTAAATAAGGAAAAGAGATGCAGCATAGACAAAGAAAAGAATAAGACAGGACTACAAATCTTATTTTATCTTGTGCTGCAGACAAAGCTTTTCTCTAAAGGTATCAGGTGAGTGCAAATGCAGTCCTTAATTCACCCAAAAAATGCACAAACCACATTAGCACAGAAAATGAATAAGCTAGCATTCATATGAGAAGGCTATTGAAAAACTAAGGTGAAGATAAAAATTGGAATCTATTTATTCTTGAGCTCTTAAAGGATAGACATTTTCTTTAATTAGAAGCAAGCATCCACATAACAAATGCAACCTTGTAACTTTAAATAGCTGGAGTATAATCATAATCAGTTGTGATGGAAATTCCAGATTGCACGCTCTCATCTCTTGACCTTGGAGTCACCATGTTTCTCCCTATCTGTAATTAATACCTTTGTATTAGGGGGAAATGACTTTGTTGGGAAAGTCAATAAATACAGGCAGCCTAACATCCTTCATATTGTCACAAGTGCCACAGGTCGAGGCTGTGTTTGAAGCTGCTGCAGCCCAGCAGCTGCACAGGCAGCGCTGGCTGTTGTGGGCAGCAGGACCGACCACAGAAGGTCAGAGGTGCACACCCCATTGGCAAGCACAGTGAGGAGGGCACTGGAGAGCTGACCTGCACAGCTTCATGCAGCTCTTGGTCATGGACTCCCTTCTGCCAGCAAAGAAAGATATGGGATGCTGGTACATAGAACCTGCTGGAAATCAAGGCTGTAATTCAGCTGCCTTTCAGATGTCCTGTACATAAAACTGGAGCTACCAAGCAGCTGCATAAAAAATACTGACTTTTCTAGGACCAAGCGGTGGTAGAGCAGAACAAACTGCATTAACAAACTAAGAACCAACATGGTCCAGGCCTCTCTCCTTCAAATTGCTCCCTTGGTTCTACACGTTTCGCAAACAGAAAAAAATCAAATATTTACATCTTGTTGGAGAGAGGGATTTATATCCCTCTGCTCTTCTCCAGGCTAAAACTAGCTGATGACTCCTCCAACTTTGACTGGAGGCCATGGCAACATTGATTTTGTGGGATTGCCCAGATCTATACTTGAAGAAACTCAATTTTACCTAAAAAAAAAAAAATAAAAAAAAATTTAAAAAAATCACAAACCCAAAAAGAGAAAGAAAAAAATAAAAAACCAAACCTTGACAAACCAAAGAGCACCAAATTTATCTTTCATTGGCCTCTCTGCATTAAAAATAAATAAAAAAAAAAAATAAAAATTTATGTTTGTGTCCCCTATTCCCGCATTCCTCACAGGTCAGAATTGTTAGGCTGCTGAAAAAAAACCAAAAAGCAGCAACAAGCTTTTCCTCTGAGCTACAAATGAAATACTCTTGCCTTTGGTGGCACTTGGGCAAGAGCTCAAACTCTGTTCTAAAAGACCAGAAGAAAGAAGAGCAGAATGATGTGAGGAGTAAACTCAGAGAAATGCTGATTGTGAGATACTGAAATGTTATTTCCTGGAGTAATTATTTGCCTCAGTGAGTGCCCAGAAATCAGCTACACTTAAGGTAGTTCGACACTTCACACAGCTTTGTATAGCACAGCTCTCTGGTTAAGCTATATAGAGGTCTAACATGCCTCTCCTCTTTATGGCATCACTTAGAACATTTTATTAGCCGTATTTCAAAAATCCTACATGATTCCTTCAAAACTGTTCTCTATTTGCCTTGCAACTTTCTGTCTGTAAAACAGTATACAACTTCCTATCTGTATAATATCTATAAAAAAAACCATTAAGCTGCATAACAAGGATTCTGTAATCTTCTCGGATAAAACACAAGCTCTTTCAAGAACCAGAGGCACTCAAAAAAACCCCCCACCCTTGCAGTCACATCTAGGAACATGGTGCTCTGCCTTTCACAGAGAATGTCACTGTTGAAGAGCTTGTTTAAATTATTTTCCCGTTTGAAGGAACAGCTAACCGCTCATTGACCTCCCTGCCTCGTTCCTTCTCTCTAACGCTAGATTTTGTACCAATACAGACAGGTAAGGTACCTGTAAAACCCAGGCAATTTTACAGCACATCCATTGGGTCAAAGCAAATGAAAAAGTCAAGTGCAGCAAACAGGGCCTCTGGGGCCTCCAGCAGGGTGAAGAGAAGCAAGAAACACAGCCTGTGTCCCAGTCCCTTCAAAAACAGCAGCCCAAAAAGCAGAGAGCAAGCGCAGCAGCAGAGCTGGAGCACAGCCACACTCCTGCGGCGGAGCGAGCCCGTTCCTTGTGCCCTTTGATGGTAGAGCTTGGCGCTGGCAGCAGGCACCCAGCGCTTCACAACCTGCACGCGGAGGTGGCTGTAACTTGACTAAAGAAACTCACAAGTGAAAGGTCACGGCCCAAGGCACGGCTGGTGAAAGGAAAGACACGTTCGATTTCTCATGAGGTACCGGGACCATTTGCATACGCTGTGTACAAGACAGCAACACATGGCAGAGGAGCTTGCTGACAACTTAATGACTGTATTACTTACTCTGGTGCCTAAACAAAGGAAGACGCAACTGCGTAGTTTTATCAAATACAAGGAAACTCTCTAAGCTTAACTTTGGAAGCTGGTACCTGAAAGTGTGCATCTTGTCAGTGGGAAATATGCTGTTATCACTGAATTCTGGACCTTTAAAATTTAAAGCTCCAAGTCCAAATAACTAGACACTGGTATGTCATAAACTTCTGCCTTAGAGGGCTTCCTCCACAAATGTGTATGAATATACTGTAAAGGACTGCAGAGAGCTCTGAATATGTCATAAAAGGAAATTGCTACTCAAGCTGTACGTGTTTCCATAATGAGAAAAGCACTGTATCTGTGAAGGCTTATACAACAGTGACTTCTGCTGTGAAAACCCTGTCAAACCAGCATATCAGTTATGAGGGTTAAAATTGTCTGCTATTGTTCCCTTTACTCAAAATACTGAATATGCTTAAAATAGAACTTAACAGCATGCTTCTCACAGGGGCATTTGAAATGTGATGGGCTTCAGCTCCTGTTCTTGTTCCTATAGCAGGAAGTAAGGTGTCTGTCTTAGTGGGACAAGGATGCAGACATAAAAATCCAACCATTCACTAGTCCCAAAACAAAACCAAAACCTTTTCATTTCCCTGAAATTGTGAACACTTAATTTTAGTCACAGGTGGAGTCAAAGGAGTTTTCAGGACTTGCATGTGACATCTTGACCAGATGCCATTGCATCTTACCTGAGTTAAAAGCAGAGGCAGTTTTAGTGAACTTCCGTTGTGCCTGCATCCTAGGAACACATAGAGATTTTCCTTCCAAGGAAGAGTGCAACAACATGTTTGACAGCCTTTGCCTCTATGAAAAAACCAGAATATAATAAACTAACAGGCTTTGGAGGCTTGAAAAAAAATCTCTTGGTTATTTTATTTTTTTTTAAATGAGTGGTTTCAACAAAGAGCTTTACTTAGAATAAAAGAGCTCATGAATCCTCACAAATTTTAATACAGGCTTATCTTCTGGAAAAACAATTACTAATGAAGAAAAACCATCTGCTCCCCATAAATTAAAACTGGTTAAATATTGGAAAGTATTTATTTGACTAAACAAAAGAACTCTCTGCACCCATCTATGTTTAAAGCCAAATATTCAAGCTTGTGTATTTGTGAATAGGTGGAAAATAACTGTCTGCACAGGCTATACACATTAAGTTAGTCTGCATAAACTGTCACAAAGGCTTTCCATTTTAAGTCATACCTTTTATAAGAAGGACTTGACACTAAGCCAGCGAGCCTGATGCTCTCTCATGCTTTTCGCATACTTGAGAGACTAGATTATTATTGTCTGGTCTCAACTAAAGGTCTGTGGCCATACAAGGCTTCCTACGCCTTCATCAATTTGGAGTGATTGTTATAAAATAGCCCCTAATAGTGTCTGGATTTAACACACTAGAAATCCTGGATCTACAGATAAGCAATATGCGATACTTTTCAATCCCTTCAGAACCACCAATATTTGAAATCTCACTAATTTTGCATTATAAACTGCCACACACATTATTTTAAGATTCAGTTACTTTGTTTTTCCATGCCTTGCATGGCAGCTGCTGATTTAGAGTCATCACCAGGGCTGCAAGCTCTCACCATTGATTTCACTGATTCCTTCTGTCTTATGGAAGAAATTGTCTTAGAATACATATAATTTGATTTTCACAAACCTAAGCACGTTTGTCTGCTATTTCTTTTTGTTTTGGTTTGAAGGTTTGTTTGTTATTGAAGTACTTCATGATTTATTAAAAAAAAAAAAATCAAGATAAGAATTTACTGCCAAGCTTGTGCCCTTGAGAAAGACAGTTAAAACTCTGCTCTTAATCTTGCAAGAAAAACAATCAGTGCTATATATACAGCAAAAATTGACAATAAATGAGATGTTGTAACTCTAAAAATAAATAGAGTGTAAGAAGTGTTTGATGTGTGAGCTTGCATCAAGGGACAGGTTCTCAGATTTTAAAAGAATAATTTGATAAATACAAGTCATATTCCATGTGTTGCTGAAAAAATACCTTTTATTGCTTTTTTTCTGTTGTAGTTTCTGTACCGCTATATTAGCACACTGTGAAAAGAAACATTTCTTCTTTTTCACATACCAGAAGTAAATTTTTTCTCTAATCATTTTTCTGTCTGTACTACACACAGAAAAAAATCCACAAGCACAACTTTGAATGATGAGCAATTATGTAGTACAACTCCTGTTTTCAGTAGCTGGCTTGAAACGTCTTTTAAAGGGTACTCTCTTTTTCAGAAATTACTGATCATTTTTCACAAAAACAGTAAATACCTAGAAGAAATAGAAAAACTGTTTTCCTTTTGAGGAATGTTTCATTTCGATGCTTATTAAATGAAGTATCCCGTTCCAATGTTTTTATTTTCCAAATGTAACTTTCAGGCTAGTAACACCATTTTAAGGCAGGTATATTAAAACTACATGCAAGGCTAAATAATTGAAAAACAGAGCATCAGGGGTTTGTGGATTTCTTTGCGACCCATCAGCTTTCACTCAACTATTTTGCCATTTTCTCTTTCACACTGACTAACAAACAATATGCTGGTCAATTCAGTTGCACTGAAAATCTGTAGCACCACTGCCTTTCCAGACACATTCCTGGTATGTGTGGTATCTGCAAAATTAGATTTTTAAAACTTACAAAACAAAAAAAAAAAAAAAAAAAGAGAGAAAAATGCTCCACTCACAAAACACAGTGATATAATATATATATGTATGTATGTATATGTTAAATGGGCAGTCCCACACTGGATAGCTTAGCTGGCCTAACTTTTTTCTCCACTGAGAAACAGGACACTTCGGTTTAGTGTGACTGCAGAACCATGAATTCGCACCATCAATCTGGATGAAGGGCTTATGATGGAACATGGTTATTTAAACAAAAAACACATCCCATGAATAGCAGGGGGTAACAAAAAGTCACAAATCCTAAATCATTTAAATAGGTGAGGCTTACATCTAATAAAACAAAACCTGAAAGTAGTCTACATAATGAAGTACATACCCTGAGGCAGAGAAGTTAAAATAGTATTTTCATAGGAACAAGTATTAAGGTGCCATAGATGCTTTTGGTCTAGGACACCAGATTTTCAAAAATAAGAGAGTCATGTATTGAAAGTCTCATTATCAGAGCACTGAGAACAAGAAAGAAAGTAACTTTCAAAACTCTTTCTTAATTGTGTCAAGAAAGGATTTCTGTTTCTGAGTCGCTCCTTCTAAGAGAACTGAAAAAGGATTTTAAGGGCCCATGACTTGCAACATCCAACAGCAGTTTGTTGCAGCTCTTGTTCTTTCCACCACATTGTGTATTATAGACTACCTGCATCTTGAAATGGCTGACATTAGAGGGTGTAAACTAAAAACTGGGCTTTAGGGCAAGAGTAGGGTGGAAAAGTAACAAAAACTGCTACTTCTGGCACATTTCAGAACTCTATATCAACTGTCCTCCTGTAACTCCAGTAATATTCTAAGTGATAGCAAAACTGTGGTTAAAATGAGAATAATATTAGTTCATTTCTAGTGAAGGTCAGGCACCTTTTGTGGATCTCAGTAATTTGCAGCAAATCAATCCACTAATACCTCTGCATACCTTACCAGTGCTGGGTTATCACAGAATCTGAACAGTGCAGAGGGAAATCCAAATCAATCCAAAGACTGAAGCCTCTGTAAGCCAGTAGAGGTCACAAAACCTTAAGACAGGTTTGTGGACTTGCTCAAGTTGTCTTCTGTTGCTTACCAAGTATCTCCTGCTGACACTGTACTGCTGACACTGCTGGAAACATAGCAAGGCATCACTTTCAGAAACTGCAGACATGCAGACCTTGCTAAAATATTACCTGAAACTGCTGGCTGCTGAATGCTGGGGTGGATCAGCCATTGCTGCTCACAAGATCATCAACAGTGAAGATAACAAGTGTTTAAACTCAAATCAGTGATTAATACACAACCACATAGTATGCTTTGTGAAACAAACAGACTTTACATAACGTCCCAAAATACTTTAGCATTAGATAACAGGGTGAGGAAGGGAGGGATTAGGTTGCATCAGCAATGGAAAAAATAGCTTTGAGAGTTTAGATGTGTAAGTCAAGCGTAAAGCAAGGAATGGGGCAAACAGGAAAGGCTGCACTGGATGACGGACACACCTTGAAAGAAGATTTATCTAATAGTGAAAGCAAAGGGAAAATAAAGGCACATATAACAGTAAAAGAAGGGGAAAGCTTGTGATGCATCCATAATATAGATCTCACAAACTACAACCTCACTCCTCGTCTGAGAAAAATTTCATGGAGCACTTGACAAAACTCTGTGTCTGTGTATGGATGTTTACACAGCAGAAGAGAGACTACTGAAAGGAACAAGACAGCAGCAATTGCTGATCAGAAACCCCATCTGGGCTCTGGAAGGCACAGGCCTGCCCTATGGAGCCAGGACTGGAAGCATCTCACTGGAGTTAACCCAGGCAGAGACTCAACACTTCCTTACCCCACACTGTCAGGAACAGCTCTGATCATGTCCTGCGCAGGACAGCAGAGCAGCGTCAACATCAGACAGGAACTCAAGTGAACTCATGGCAGTTCAAGTCTTGCAGCTCTGAGGAAAACTCTGCCATGTAAAGAACAGGAAGAGGGGGAAGATATCCAATTGATTTTTACAACTTCACTTGAATTATTTTGCAGCTGTAAAATAGTCACTCGGGCACAAAATATGTGGTACCACCCTGACAAATGAGTTCTAAATAATTGAACTGAAAATCAGTCAGAGCAAGTTTCAACAGATGACATTATAATTGCAGCTATTAACAACCCTTTTTTAATACAGCACAAGTCAGGGTATAAAAGTATGAGAATTCATCTGAATGCTAGAAATATATTTTCAGCCACAAGCTCTTCAGCACCATACAGTTCAGCCAACCCCAGATCAAAGACAGACATTTGCCACCACGGGACCAGCCCTGGTGGTTGCTGAGGACATGCAGTTTTCATCACCTTTCTGGAATTCAGCTCCATGTGTTTGGTTTCTTCAGCAATTGCACTTACTCATCTTTGCATCACAAACCTACTTGTTACTATAATGATACGAGCAATTGCTGGCACTCTCAAATCCTATTTTCACAGCAGAGGACAATTTTCTCTCTCTTACCTTAGATTCTTTTGGCTGACTTAGCTGGAATTATCCTCTCAAAATGTCATAACTAACAGTTATTTTCATCACAAAACTACAAAACTTACAATCACATTTGAACTCCTTGCACGTATTCAGATTACAAAAAAAAAAAAACAAAGCAGCATTTTCAGCCTTTTATTTCTTACACCAGCCAAAAAAACAAGCTTGAAGCCTAATATCTTAAGTTTATCACAGTGGGCTACAAATATCATCTCAACTTGGTTAAAAAAATCTGATGACTGAGCTAACTGCTGAACTCAAACGGTAAGCTTTTGTCAACAAAACAGATCTGTCAATAAAGATAATTTTAATTATCTGTTAATTAGCTAACAAGTAAGACTAATCTTCAGCAAAATGAGGTGTAAAAGTTGTAAAAAAGAAAAAAAGGGTCACTTACTCTGAAGATCAAAGTCACTATCTTCAGAAAGCTGATCATTCCCTGCCTTCAGAGGAAGGGCACAGGGAATATTACATAAGGAATGTCATTACCACTTGCACTGAAAAAAACTTTAAAAGAAAAAAAAAAGCCATTGCAAATATAAGTGTGATTTTATCAAGAAACAGGTTTTTTTCAAGCTGTTGAAAGAATTTAACATTTTAACAGACTTGTTTCTAATTCTGGAGAAATATGAAGTATGTTTGTGAATTAAGAGTAAACTGCTGTCTTTCTTTCTTTATGAAATTCTCATGTATCTTCAGGAAGACAGGAAGGACATGAAATCATAAAAAAGCCAAATTGGACACTTGGGAAGTGGGCTTTGGTGGGAGGTGAGCTGCTTTGTTTTGTGCATGGGGGGGGCTGGGGGGACTGTTGTTGTTTCAGGCTGTTTGTTTTTCTGAACTAGCAGCAGCAGTAGTGTAGCTCTTGGACACACGTTATAGGGAGAGGCAGTGAAGGAAAAGGGTCGTAAATGAAGACACTGTATCTCTGAAAGCTTCCTCAGCCCTTGGTGCCATTTTCTTCAACATGTTAGACACAGCAAATATCTTATAGCTGAACACACACATTCAGCATATAATGTACTGTTAATAAAAAGTATCAGATAATTCACCATAATATGAGATGACTAGGCTATATAGTACTGAGATTCTTATGACTTGATTCTTGAAACAGTTATTGTATCTCTTCCATTTTCCCTCCTACATTTTTAGAACAGACTCATATTTTAAGAACCTGTGTTAAAAAAATCACCTAGAAATTCACACTTCACACAGGAAGATAAAACCTCTTTAACAGGTGCATTTTGTAGAGAAGAAGTAATTAAAATTGCTTAATTGAATGAGATCCAAAGAAATCTGAAAAAACTATAATACACCTCGTCTCACTGTTTTTCAAGTGAGTTAAGTAATAAGATTAAATAAACATTAAAAAAAATTACAAATCCAAAACATCTTCCATACTGGAAGTCTGCAAGATAACTGCAGAACTGAAAATGTTGTAAATTTCTTTAGTCACAGTATGGTTCCACAGTTAACCACAGTTTATCCACAGTTTGCCTCAAGAAAAGGATCCATGTAGACAGACAACTGATAAAGTTGTCTAAATATAAAGTTCCAGTCCTCATCTAAAATAACAGATACTGTAAAAAAAAACTACTCTTACAAAAGCTTGTAAGGAATTGTTTGTTAAACCAGGGCTGAACAGCCTCAGATTAAGCAGGTACTTTCACACTTAAGTAGCTTAAGTAACTTAAGCCCTGTTCACTCGGCTTTTGGACTCATGCTCGCGCAATTCGTGTCGTATTAGCAAAAGCATCTCTTTGTATTCAAAGAGAGAAGACAAATTGAACAGCAACAAAGTTTATTACCAGATGTTATCAAAAATGTATTTCTTCAGCCATTTTCTAAACAAAATGACATAGAGTTCATGTTGGAAAAAACCCAACCAAACAAGTAAGTAACTCACACACTCATGGGCACCACAGCCTAAAAAAACTCACAAGAGGCCAAGCACCCTTTTTTCTGCTGTTCAGCTTCTGTTGCAGTTCAAGAACCTTTGCTATTTGTTGCACAAGACCAAAGTCTGCTCTATTGGGTATCTGTGTTTTTCATAGTATTTTCTTTAGTTTCCAAGCCAGTGCATATTTTCCCAATGTCAGTCTATTTTAACAGAAGCAGTCCATGGGAAGTGCAGGCACAAAATTGTAGAAATTACATGGAGCCTTAAACATGAGTCTAGAAAAGATGACAAGATTATATTTTAACCACAAATACATCCATCAGAGACAGACCTAGGAGAGCTGTTCAAGACTGCTTAAGGCAATGCTTGCATTCACAACAAGGGACTAGGATATGGCCTCCAACTTACCAGGCACTAAAAAAGAACCCTTGTCTGAGGAGGAGAGGTTGGCAGCTGTCACAGTGTAATTTTGGATCAGGCAAACACTTGCCCTGCAATTCAGGTCAATATGAACAGAATGCAAAGGTTTGAAAGCAAGCAGATGTTTGTCAACATATTAACAACAAATCATACATAGGGGCTGCAGTATCTTCAGCCATTTTATGTCAGTTTAGCTGTGGAGAAATAAAGTTCAAAGATTTTTCTCTAGTTAACTCTACCTGCAGCCACATATGCTCAATTGTGGCTTGTAAGCATATGGGTAATATTTTCAGACTTTTTGTTTCTAACATTACTACTTTGAAACTCTTTTTAAAATACTCATATAACTACATTCTTTATTTAAACATCTGGACAGAATTACTTTTTCCAGAACAACAGCTACATCTACATCTGGCATGTAATATAAAAGAAAATGGTACAGCAGGAAACTCCTGATCTGAGCTAAGAGCATCTCTTCCTAGTGTTCAATCATGACTTCAGTTCTACTTTGTTGTGATCAGAAGATAGAGAATGTATGGCTGTTACCAGCCTGCCAGAACCTGCCTATTCTCATTTTATTCATCCCCCATTAGACAGTATTACCACAGTGTGGTTTTTTCAAGAGCAGGTAAAGCTCAAGTCCTGTCTTATGACTAAAGGCTAGTTATGCCGATTACAAGACTTGTCCATCCACAAACCGATTTCATGCTGAAGCTGACTATCTGGCATCTGAGAATAAAGAACTGATAAAGCAGAAGAGTTAGTACATAATAATTATCTTCCCTAGGCTTTTAGAAAACTCAGTGAACAAGAGAGGCTGGACTGTCTCAAGTGTAAAAACTGAGAGCATTCTACAAGGTGCCTTTGAGCTAATATTCTCACTTTTCCCCAGTGACACTCCCTCGAAAAAAATCAGTGATGGACTCATTCTTCAGTTAAAGCCTCCATCCAATCAACGGCATTTCCATTTGAAATCCTTAACACCAATGGGCCAGAAAATTAGAAATGTTAACATAAACCAACACTGAACTTCTCGCATCCTACCGTTTGTGAACATCTCTGAGATTTATGCATCCAAGGATAGGCAAGAGCACAAAACAAACTTGTTCTTCTCAAGGTGGGTATTTGAAACTATCAGGTGGATATGCCAACTTTAGTCAGAAATTCAAACCTTATATGAGGACTCAACTAAAGAGTTAAGACGAGCATGAGCTCTATGCACCCGTTACACACAAGTGAAGTTACAGAAATTGACCTTTATTTAGTAATCAGTTTCTTTAACTTTTTTTTGATACAAAGTGACATTTTCATTTAGTACAGAAAAATCCATGTCAGAACAGTACCTGTCTGTTTCAGTTGTACCACTGGAGTCTACTCTGATCTCAAACTTTAAAAAAAACCAAAACAAAAAATTGAGATAAACAAAACCAACTTCTGTCCCTCACCATGAGAAGTACTTCAACTACTAATTCATCCATTCAATTTCATATTTATTAATGTATATATACAGTATTATAATAGTATGGTATAATACTATATAAAATACTATATATATTTTAGATGTTTTTATAGTTCAGAATACTGTATATAGTGTATATAACTATATAAATACTATAAAAAGTATTTTGAACTATAAAATAGCAACTGTAAAACAAAATTTAAATTTAGGACCAGATCTTTCTTGAAGAATTGTGCAAGAAGAATCCCTTTTCTTTTAATTATAAAAGCTGCAAACAGAAGCAAAATTACAGCCTGTAGTGTAAAACTAGAAACCCTACATAATGAAATGTTAGAAACAATGACTGAGAAGCAGATCTACTCAAATAATATTTTAAACACAATTAAAATACAGTACCAAGGAAACATGGCACAAGAGACAGAAGAAACGGGTATAAAACCTGTGTTCGGAACACAGAGTCAGAAGTGCAAAAAAACAAAAAGGGAACCGATATAATAGAGTTTGGTACAACAGGTAAGTAAGTATTGCAACCAAAACTAAACAATCACTTATTTTTTGACAGTGAAAACACTAACAGTTTAGTACCTTTCTAAAGGCTTTTAATCAAAGCCCTAAAACTGTGTCTGCTCTTAAATAAAAACAGTCTATGTGAATGCTACACACTGAAGTACAAAGCTTAAGAATTACCCTGCAAAATTGCACCAACATAAGCTTTCCATATTTACAGTATCTAAAAGTGACAGAACACAGCATGCTAGGCCTAGTTTATGACTCTACCCCATCTGTACTTAATCCAGGCCCAACAACCAAAAATTATTATTTGTCAACACATGTTAAACTTGGATTGCTTAGATACATTATGACATTTAAATATTAGCTTCATGCATAAAACAAGAAACAGTATCTTTGACAGACAAGCATTGACAGGATACAAACAGTGGTCTGCCCTGTGTAGGAGCGTACTTCCTTCTGAGCTTACTCCCAAGATGTACCGATTCAATCCCACGTTATTACCTGGTTGTCAGGTCAACAATGTACTCAGAAATGGTCAAAAATGTAACTAAGAGTCACATTGCGCATAAACTGTCCGCTCATACTCAGAAATTTCACTCCATTTTGGAGAGATACCTCATTTAGTGAAAGGACACAGAGTTAAAAAAGAACAAAACAAAACAAAAAGACATTCAAGTAAACAGCAAGAACCAAATACTCTGAAAAGGTTTTTGTAAACGTGTCATTCTACAGGGTTTTGCAGCATTGTTAAATTCCTTTCTCGTGGACAAGTCAGTCCACACAGGTCACAACCCTCGTCACAACCCGTCATGTGTACGTGTATGATGTAAGAGACAAGCTTGGTGAAGTGATCTACCCCTTCCCACATGCCTCGTCAGGTCCTCGTGTGTTCAGTGTTGTCATTCCCCTTCATGAAACAGAAATCACTTATGGATATCTTTATAAAGACAGAAATGAACCGAGTCCATTGGATAGGACGTTGGCTGGTTATTTACATCTGGAAAGTAGTTTCACAGCAAAATAAATCTACAGTGGGCCAGCTGGGATCCACAGGACCTTGCTTTGTTCTTGGTCAACAGTTGTCATAATCTGAGTGCAAATGCTTGAAAGGGCTCCTCCCTGGACAATGCCTGGAGAAGAAGAAACCCCACATACAAATGAGACTGGAACAAACAGTTATGAGTAATTACCAAGAGCAGTCTTCTGCATTTATCTGCCAAGTGTTTATCAATACATCAGCATTAAGCAACTCAAGTCAGTATCTGATAGATGCATGTCTCTATTTAAAAAAATAAACAGAGCTAAGAGGTCAAGCATTCAATACACAGTTTCTTCTGCTAGCTCCTAAAACAATCCAGGGAAGTCAAGGAACTGATGGCTATAATCAACTAAGACAACTGTTTTGTAAGTGGCCTCCATGTACTATTTTCAGAGGCATCAGGTGGCAAAGTTTAAGTCTAAAGATGGTCAGAACCTGCTATAATAAACCTTCTCTGTTCAACATGTGGTGTTAGAGTTTTATATTTACGGGGTAATATACATAGAGACTATAGCTGTAGCAACTAGGCACTATTTACAAATATTAGAAGTAAATTATGAGCAGATCACAGATCGCTGAGCTAAATAAAACAGCAGTGGTTGCTACTCCAATTCTTATCATCAACTACATTCAAGGAACAGAACGCCAACAGCGAGCAACTCCCTTAAAATCAATTCACAAGATAAATGAACACCTTTTATTCTACTCCTGCTAAACATACAAAGTAAAATGCCACCACTGGCACATGAGAGGAGAATATATTGTCTTCAATACCTAAAAACTGAGGCAACTTATAACCTCAGAAACATGTCAGCCAGCAAAGCCTCTGACTACAGCTATCACTAATGCTGAAAAAGTATGGAAAGTCTTAAGGCATAACAGCTTAAGGCATAATTTTTCTTTTAGAAAAGGGAAAATGTGATGTCACATAAATATATAGTATTTGGCTCTGCAATACAGTTAATGATGTCAGGTGACTTTGGATACAGAACACAGTAATTGAAAAGGTCGATGAAAAGTGACAAATTGCAGGCAAGAAATGATTCAGATTACAAACTGTGTTCACAACTTGGTAGAGGAAACAAAACCAACTTGAAAGTCATTAGTCAAAAAATGAACTCCATGAAGTAGTTAGGGAGCTCTTAGTAATAGCTCTTAGTAGTTTAAAAAAGTGCAACCTATAGCTCCATGACTAACCTAACAGGTACAACAGGCTTATATCTACCTACATGCTATCTACAGACTTATGTACAATATTATAACTTCAACAAGCTTCAATGTCAATGCAATTTGAACACCAACGCTCTCTGACTGCCAGCATCTGCAAGTGTTGATGACAGCTGGAGTCCACTGCACACTGGCACCAACAGAAGGAAGCCCTTCCCACAGGGCATATGAGAAGATACACATAAGACTCTCTTGGACTGAGTGCCCCTTCCACTGTCAGGGTGAAACTAAAATGCCACAAATGACTAAACAAGAAGCAGAAGATAACATGTGGTAATGCAATTTGGCCACGTGAATGTCAAGTTCTCTGTAGGTTTAGTATGTACCATGTCAAAAACATTTGTATGGCTATTATGTAACATTATGTTGAGAACACATGGCTTCTCTCAGAAAGTCAGTATCTGAGTTTAGCTCTAAACTAAACATACCCTTTCATCTCTCTACACTTAGCAATTATGCCTCAAAAGATTTCTGTAAGAATCCCACTATTCAGAGGATGAAAAGTTAGATTTTGGATAGTTACCGTGTTTGTTCTTTTATTTAAATTTTGTTGCCATGAACATCAAGATACATTCAAAAGAGTGGAGGATAAAATTCTAGATATGTGGAACCACCTGGAAATATACTCTGAAATGAACAGAGAGGCTCCAAACACTGTTGTTTTTTCTCTAGTAAAAATACTACAAGATGGATTTCATAATTTTATGAAGTTAAAAAGGCTTCTAAAGTTGAATTATTCCAAATTACAACACATGCTCAAGAAACCTTGGACAATCTCTTTCCATTGTTGAAACATTTAAAGTAGGTCTCACAAATCACAACATCACACAGAATTACAGAAGAGTTGAGGTTGGAATGGACCTTGGGAAATCATCATTTGTTAGTTTAAACTACCAGCAGTTTCTGATGTTTTGTTTGATTTTTACAGTTTAGAAAACCCTTCTACTCCTCACATGGTGTAACACTGACAAGACCATGTCAAATCGTCAAGTCTTGACCACGCTTGCTATGCTACTAGCTAGTAATAAAACCTTTTCAGAACCTATTTAGATCATAAGACTGTAACATTCAGAACAAAGGAGATTTACATCTTGACATTTCCTCTCCTGGAAAAAATAAAATAAAATAACAGAACATGAGTTTGAAAAAAGGGAAGGCAGAATGAAAAAAATCAAGGTGCTCATTGAAAGGACATTGATCTTGTGAATTAAAATGCAAATGGATTAAATTACCAATGTGTTCCTACTGAAAATTTGATTAAATACTAACCTGTAAAGTACTTGCTATACTCCTGTTCTATTTTTTGAGCTGTCTCAAATTGTTCTTTGGAATGCTTTTGTGTAACTTTGTCCCTCAGGAAGATTGGGTCTTTTTGCTCTCTGTGAAAAAAGAAAAAGAAAAAACAAAGAGAGAAAAAAAAGAAACACCTTGTATAAGAGTAATTTTTTTAAATGGACTTGAAAAGAGTACCTCTAGTTGGATGAATAGGAAAGGCTAATTCACATGCAAGCAGACTCCTAGGCCCAGAGTGCCATCTACTGTGTTTCAGCAGTATCAGCAGAGTCATCAGGATCATTTCAGTGCTAACAAATCTATTTGCTTTCAGACCAAGATAGTATTTCTTTAAAGTTTCAGAGACTGGGAGGCAGTTGATGAAGAAAAAATACAATTTTTTCCAGTTCATATCAATTGGATCACCATCTCATATACATGTCAGTACTCCTTACACAAAGCTGGGCACAAGTACCCCTCTTCTAAGGGCTGGTGAAGTATCAAGCACCAAGTAAACACAGTATTTCCATGTTATTGTACCTATGACATTTTTGAGATGTTTCTTTTTCTATTATACAAGCTCTTGAAAATAAAATATGAAAAAAACCCCAGAGAAATATAAATGCTAAAATAATTATTTAAAAACATAATTACTAAACTAACCTATCACTGCAATGGTGCATTTCAGAGAACGCCAACAGAGCTTGTGCTATACCAAAAAGGGTGTTTGGACAAACTTTTGGTACACACAACAGGCAGACACAATGTGCCACTGCAACTTATACTGATGACTGCCAGAAATCCTTGCTTGACTAGTTCGACTTTTGTGTCTTTCCAAAAAAAGAAAAAAGGTGTAATGGTCACCATTTCATTTCCAGAGGGGGTCAAGACATGACAGTTCCATTTATCATTAAAGCACACAATCCCACAGTGGTAACAAAATACACTTCATTGCTCTATGTCCTGTTTCTACTTTAAAGTTGTGATACTTAACTTCTTTATTAAATATATAGTAATCAAGATCAAGAATATAAGAAGCCCTCAACTCTAAATACAAAGATAGCACAAATATAAGATCTCTCAGCAAATGCGTTTCTCAATATTCATGTTGGGAGATGATGTCCCTTCTTGCCAAATGAATCTAACAAAATGTGTGAAGGCTTTCTAAAACATCAGAGGAGGGACTGGCATTTGCACGTCCTGTGTTCTGTTCCCGGCTGTATTCAATCAGGAATTTCACAATTACTGAAAGGACACAGCCTGAGAAGACCACAGTCTATGCACTATGTGTCAAAAGGGCACTTCCCTTGCTTTGCTTACCGGAGTACGGAGGTTGGGAAAGCTGAGGTTATGAATCAATTGGCACTGCATCCCTACCCTTTGCCCTTCTAAGAAGATGAAGAATAGCTCTTTGTCATGGTCAACATGTCAACAGATGTCACCCATATCAGTCTTACAATGTACCACAAAGGTTAGCAGCAAAGATCCTCCTGGAGGATCAGTTTGGTCTCCATGGATTTCTTTGAAAGATTCACTTAATTGTCATGCAACCCAAATGAAGTTAAGACCATACACCTCATAGTGGGTTTTATAAGGATCAATTTCCCCAACTCACAGTATCATAGAATGTTCTGAGTTAGAAGGGACCCAGAAGGATCATTGAGTCCAGCCCTTCAGTGAGTGGCCCATACAGGGATAGAGCCCACAACCTTGGTGTTGTTAGCACCAGGCTCTGACCAACTGAGCCAGTCTCAGTGGCTGTTTTAAGAGATTTAATATGACTAGGATGAAATAAACAATAAAGGTAAACTTAGACTTATTTTAAGCTAGAATAAACATCCCTGAACTATACCCCTCACAGACTTACTTGATTTGTTTAGCATTTTTGTAGCGAATAAAAATTACAATAGGGTAGATATGAACACTGTGGAGCCGTTCGATGGCATGAGGAGCGATGTCAAGCAGACAATGACAATCCTAAGATCAAATGTAAATGCAAAACACCCATTCAGTTAAAGAGCATAAGCACACATGCAAATCCCCCTATTTCTTCCCCTACTTAATCACAGCAACCCAACAGAATTTTGCCATACACATAGCATTTTGGGACTACTGAGTAATTTGAACCCAAAGGATTCATGACAAAAGATGAAAAACTAGAAGAATTTGCATTCATAGTACCAAAAGCATGCATTGATAGAAAAAAAAGTAGTTGAAGAACTAATGAAATGAAAACTCAGATTGAAAAATATGCATTACATTTTTTCAACATTTAAATACTCCTATTAATTCTCTCTTTCAGAAAACAAAAGCAAACACAAGCATTAATAGGACTTTCCATGTAGTTTGAAAACTGTAAGCAATGAGCAGACTTTAGGTCACATCTGTCTCCAGGATTATGATGATGTTTATATTCTATATGACTGCATTAAATGGAATAGGTAAAAAAATTAAAACCTTTTTTGGAGGGGACAGAAGATGGTATTTAAGAACATTATTTCTAACTTTATTTAATAATTCTGTAAAAAAAACCAAACATTTCTAGTTTCTATAAAGGTGAGCTCATTTTAAATAGTCACATGCAAAAGTAAGGCAAGTTTTATTTTATTTAGCAGCCTGGGGAACAGTTCTCTGAATGTCTTAAAGGATGACACTGCTAACACAATTTCCACCCCCCAACGTAAGTACGTAAATTGTACCAAGAACTACAGCATTAAAATGGACTCACCTTGTCTGTTATCTCTTTTATTGAAGCTACAGTTGTCACATCAAAATGTCCACTCCTCCGTTTGTAATCGATAAAGAGACAATCCTTCACACCTCGCTCAATGGCTTGCTGGGAAGCTTTCATAACCTCTGTGGCACAGAAGAGATCCCCTTTCATTACTATTCCTTAGGCACAGAACAAGGCTAAGAAGACATGTCTGCAAATTCAGATTCTTGGGGTGTTACCCATCTTTGTGCTGTCATGTTGTTAATTTAGACAGATGTTACTACCATGCATTCTAAGAATGAGGAAATTAGCTACATTTGCATACTTACCAAGAGGACATCTGCAAAATTTTCCAGGGGATTCTTTGACCAGCATGTCTTTCACAGCATCAAGTAAAGGTCCTAGAATAAGGACAGGCCTAGGGGAGGTACAGTCCACTTTCTGGACACGCTGATAAGCCAAACTTGCAGAATCTACATGCACAAAAGATATTTATCTGTAAAAGCATACATTTCCTGGCATTCCTCAAATAAGCAGAAACATTCTTATAGGAATTATGAGAAGACCTCCTCTTCAGGGGCAAAGGGCCCTTAACAAATATAAAATATGGTCAGTCATTATTGCAATTTTTCACCTTACAGCTGAAACTAGACATTTTCTAATTTAACCTATTCTTCAATTAAAAAAATCAACTCCCCATCTTAGCCACTCATCCCTAAAAGCATAAACAATCCACAATATTTGATATCTCTAGATTGATTTGTTAAGCTCTTACAAGGAAGTAAGCATTGTAACCAACATGATTTTTCTAAAGGAGTGAAGAAATAAAAGTGAAGATTTTGAGTGGTGCAAAAGATTTCTGCCTAGACTAAGCAATCTGGACAGAAATTAAATAGTTGAAAGGAAGATCAAAACCATGCATCAAAAATAATCTCCCTATCCAAATGAAATAGTAATGCCAACATGTCTAGGAAGAAATTATGAAAATATTATTTTGAAACACACTGGCTTGTAATTTAATACAAAAAAAAATTTATTACTAGGGGTAGCGATCACCATTCATATTCAGAGCAATGAGAAAGTAACATTATTTGTTGTGCTGTGTTGGACCAGATTAAAAATGACAGAGAAGTAAAGGCAAAGCCCTCCCAAGTACAACAAAGGTACTTGCCATCCAAGAAAGGAATCGAGTCTGTACTGATTGTATCTAGAGCCAACAAATCTTTTCCATCTTTGGAACCACTTCGCTTATGTTTATGCTTTCTTCTGAAGAATGACCTCCTTGCTGCTGCTGACAGTGTCTTAGATGAACTGTTTTCATCTTTAGCCTCGGACATGCTGTGTCTCCTGTAGAATTCCTGATCCATCCTAGAATAAAACAGACAAAATGGCCAGTATTTAAAGTTACATTTGTAAAATTTCTTTGACAGTATCACAGCTGGTGATGCTGTGCCTGATGCACCCCAGGACACTGTCATTTCTAGTTTACTATTTAGCAGCATTAAAACCAACTTGATACATCAATATATTTAATTCAATATATATTAAAATATGCATCCCTAAAATGACATATCTAAGAACTACTATCTCCCAGAAAGAAGAGAAGCAAGGAAGTCTTTTATACCACACCTCACTAGTCAGACTTTTGAAGACAAATACTTTTTAAAGGTGAATACTCTAACTGAGGTCACTTACATATATTTACTGGGAATCTGCCCTCTTTCCAGCTTCTGAGCATTCTCATCTAGCTGCCAAGCCATCCAACAGCCAAAATTTCCCTGTGGTAGAGTGTCATCCACATATAAAATGTCATCTTTCTTAAAGCTTAAATCCTGCTCCATCTCTGCCACACGGTCATAAAGTGCTCTGGAAAGGAAGACAAACAGGCTCTGCCACTGATCTCCAACTCAAGGGAAGAACACACAACCGTTTTTGAAAAAGGTTAACAGATTAGTGGCATTCTCTACATCTCAAGAACACACAAGTGAAAAGTGAAGACTTGCTATGTGTGTACTTGCTGTCAGAGAAGAGCTAGATAAATCAGCAAATTTCAAATTTAAAAATACATGGCAAAATTTATGTTCTCTCTCTCATATGATGGTCAGCACATTATCCTAAGAGCCTTATGCTGTCATTACCAGCCATGCTCAAATACGCAAATACCTGATGTAGAATCCATCTCCAGGAAGCTCTTTTATCTTATTAAACTCTTCTATTCTGTATTGAGTCTTGATTTTGATGTTTTCTCCAGGCTTCAACATTTCAAGATAAGCTTCCTCAGCTGTCTTATTTCGCATGTCAATGGACCCATACTGCAAAACACGAAAATAAATTTTTAGATGTGAAATTGTATTTTAACAAGCAATAGAAGTAGGTGAGCTTCTAAAACATGCAAAATGAGTTTGTTTTTCTCACTTGCAGATTCTATATATAAGTCTTGTCACTTAACTCTAGTACAGTTTGCACCTTAAGAGGTCTAGCAGGAGACTGAGGCATTACAGTGGAAAACAAAAAACTCAAGTGCAAACAGCAGACAGGTACTGTGAGAGAGCACTTCTCAAAAAAGGTTTCCAACTGTAAGCTGAGAATCATAAAATTCACATTTTTAGGGATAGCAAGTGGTCTGAAGGAAGGCAAACATGATTACAAAGCAAAATCTGGATACTAGAAGTTCAATGGGAGAGTCTCAGTGCTCACTTGTATCTGAAAAGCTCATAAAGACGTGTGTTTATCACCTTAACAGTCTTCACAAGTAGATAAACATTCTCATTTCAGATACAGAAAGCAGAGTCAAAGACACAATACATGGTTTTCTCTAAACCCTCTTCAGAGTGTCATAGTGGTAAGATCAACATTGTTCTCTGGTTTACAGTATTTTTCATATCATTGCCTTTCTCCTACATACAGCTCCCATTTAGATGAAGGGAGCAGGTGTTAGTAACTACAGGTACAACGTGACTCCTTGAAACTTTGGGGCATCTTGTGCTATCAACAGCGATAGTTCTCCAGGTTCACATCATCCAGCTCCTCATGTGCTGCAGCCAAAATACAAGTTTGCTTTCTGACCATTCTTACCTGGGTTTCATGGCAGGAACTCAACACTCACAGAACATTCCACACTGTGGGACAGCACAGCACTTGCCACCCCAGCCATTAGTATACTGCAGACACTTCTGAAGGCTTACCTCAAGTATCATGTCACCCAAGACTAGTCCATCAGGTCCTTTTGCTGGGCTATCATCATCTACATCTGAGACAAATATTCCATACAGGTTTCCACCACATATCTGGATCCCAAGATCAACTTGGGATTTTTTAACAACAACAATTCTAGGTTCAGGGGTCCTTTTGTTTGTGTCCACAGGGCCCCTTTTGACAGAAAGAAATAACACATGTAGTAGAAGTGATAAATTTGCTGTGCATAAAATCAATTTGCCATCTGAAGAATGTATATTTATATAAATATTATTCAGAACGAGTCACCTACAGACAGATTCTTAAACGACAAACATCACCTTTCCAACTAAACCAATCTTGCAGAAAACTGTCTTCACTCCTTGCAGATCTCATGTTTCAGAAACAGTCTGAAAAGATGTACATTTATATCCTGGGGTCCACTTAACTTGTCTGCTGACTTATTTCAACCAGACACAGCATTCACAGACATACACTTCCTTATTTAATATCCTTCATATCCACCCTGATCATTTAATTTCCTTTAAGACAAAAGCTTCACTCTCTACCTTAAGGAATTCCGGGGACTTGTAGTTGGAGTGGTTTGTTTGGATGGGGGTGTCATTGTCCCTTCGTCCTGCTCACTCACAGTGTCGATTACGGAATGATTGTCAGGCGTTGCAGCTCCGCTGCCTTGAGGGGTGGAATGATTACTCACAGGTTCTAAGCGAGAGCTACGACAGGGAACACAACAAGAAAAGACTGGTGGGTTAATGCCAAATATTTTCCACTCAAAATTTTTAATTTGGCTGTAGGTCAATTTTACAGTGAGGGAGATAAAACCCAAACCCTATGGTAAGGAGATAAAACCCAAACGGGCATGACAAAAAACATATGTTCACCATAAGTCTACAAGAAAGACAAAGCTCTGTTTTGAAGTGTGATCACGCATCAAAATAGGATGGGTAATTTCACCAGATCATATGCCTTCTCTAATCAATATTGGAAAGTCTGATTTTGGAAAAAAAAAAGCAAAAATATTTGAAGTATTAAAATGTCATAATCTTAGGGAAAAGTCATCTTGGATTTCAGTTTAGTATATTTACGGATTATGCCCAAACAGAAGAGAAAATGTATTTAGATGCATCAAGCATTCTTCTTTTGACAAACACATATTCACACACTCCTTTTCAAAGCAATCACACTCATCAGCACACGTGTGCTCACATTTGCAAACATATTAAGTGTACAGAAGTTATCTACTAGCTAAATAATTGTGCGGATAGGAGAGCTGTCTCTTTGCAGGGCTAGCCAGCCTTACCTTGACCGTGAGTGATTGCCAAGCTGATACATGTGCGGGTTATACTGAGCCAGAATTGTGATGGTGTCGCACTGCTGCCCAATGATTAGTCGGGCCTGTTGCTCTGTAGCATTTCTCAAATTTATTCCATTAAACTAGGGAAAAATTGTACAAACCAGAATGTCAAGTTCTCAAATGGAAACTAGCAAGCTCATTCTTTCAGTGTCCTAATTAGTGCAATGTCTAAATGCTCACTTATTCCCACTGGAGAAAACAGGAGAATGAAAATGTTGCTACACAGTGATTTCTAGGTTTACTCCTTGGAAGGAATCATCATAACTTTTAAGTATTTTGTAACCTGACGAGGAGTTTAACAATATTTACACTGTTAAAAGACATATGTATTCTGAGCTGTGCTATGATTTGGTATCACTGATTAAATACAAGTTGGTTCAGATCACCAATATGAGTAAATTCAGATCTATTCAGGTCTATTTTAGTATCAGAAACACACTGGGCAACAGAAGGTGCTTTAAAATGATGTTACATTTACAAAGCAGCTCTGCAGTTTACAAAATGCTACTCCATGTGTTTATCTAACATAGTAGGCAGAAATATCATTAAGCCTACATAAGTCATTTTTTAACCAGGTATCTTAGCTAAGAACATGGCACAGCAACAACAACATGAAACTTAGTAAAAGCCAGCTGCTTGAATATGTACTCCCCCCACCAGGCAGAGTATGGGATTGGGACTATTTTGTTTTAAGTACTGAAACTAGCTAGCTTAAAATTTAATTATATCCATATAAGACAAGATGCATATATACCATCAAAAGACATTATTTCTATGATAATGCCTGAAAATGTCACAAAAATCACAATTATGGATCATTACAATAGAGAGTACCCTTTGCTACATCTCACAGTGAACAAGGTTTCACTACATAGTCTTTTTGGCTGCAGTCATACTAACTGATTTATTAAACCTTAGCAATAGCAAGCAAACAATTACCTCTAGTAACTGATCACCATATTCAAGGCCAGCCTGATGGGCAATGCTCCCACCTGTTACTTTAGAAACAAATATTCCACCATTTTCTCCGCTCACAATGGAAATCCCGAGTGGCTCAGAACCCTTCTGCACTTTAACATGGCGTGGCTCTTCCATGTAGGGCCTTTCAAAGAGAAATTTAAAACTGAGTTGGAAAAAGTTGCACTTGAACCACTACAATACCAAAGTTACATGCAATATTTATGTCTGTCTGAACTGTAATAATAAAGCAGCTTTGAACAGTTACTTAAAAAGCCCCACTATTGCCAACGATCTTAAACGCATTCTTTTAACACCATGCAACATACAGTGGCAGAAGTAAATGTACACCAGGTACACGACTGCTCCAAAAATGATAGTAAATATGAATTATAAATAGAATGGTCATGAAGTTGATAGGAAATAAGCTTCCAGATGCATATTATATGAAAGTAACTGAACCATTGTATATAATATGTCATTGTCAAACCATATTCCAGAAGGGTATGTTACAAATGCTGGGAGTCTTCACTGCCAGTGAATATAAACATAATGAATAATAAGGTGGTAAACCAAAGGACAACAAAGTACAAATATAATTTTTCATATTTGTATGCTGGAAAACACAAATTAGTAATGAAAATTAAGCAGTTGCAAAATCAAGCCATTAAGACAGCAGTTTGCATGGTAGCATTACAATTACCATGCAAATTCTCCTCAGGGCAATTATCCAAACGTAAAAAAAGCACAAAGTGCGCAATACTGCTCGAGAAGGACAACCTTAGATCAAGCCAACCTCAAACTCCTTAGTGATGAGAACCTAGGCCTAGGAGCCACAGGGATTCTCAGAAAAGACCTATTACGGAACAGATATCTGAAAGATGTAGAAGATTTGAGAAGACAAGAACACGACAAACAGTAGTAAGACACTAGTAAGTATAACAAGAAAAAGGCTTAAACAAAAGAACACCCTGATACACTCCCCTTTCCTACCCCCATATTTGGGATGTATCCACCTGTATAAGTGGGGCTGGTCCATTCATGATGTTCATAAACCAACAGTAGCCTTCTAAAAGGTCCTGGTTTTCACTATTATAAACTTAAAAATGTCTACACAGCAAGAGGTATCACCAGGCATTAACAGCTGAGCTCACCGTGAATGAAACAGCTTGGGCACCAGGTGTGGTGTATTTTTTATTCTGACCCCCCTATACTGCATTTGACACGCTTTAATTTGAATGTTTTCTTTCCTAGCATTTCGTTATACCATATAGATGTTCTCAAAATCATGCCAACTGTTTAAACTATTTTATTGTGCTTTTCAGAAACCAGAAGAGTTAACTGGACCCACTACCACTAAAGTGAGTGGGGGCTGAGGAAGGGCATTTTTGGGAAAAGTAGGATTTGGGGCTGGGGACAGAGGGAAGGGGACATTGTTTCATAACTGTGCATATTGCCAGTCTTTGAAGGGATCTTTTTGGTAGCCTTCTGCAGCAGAGGCGTAACAGTTTGCCAGCTTATTAATGCATATGAGATAAAAACTTGGCTGCTGACATGAATACAAGTCTGGAACTCAGCCATCTCACATCACCATTAGAGGTAATGCCCTCAGCAATTGCTTACCCACATAGTGAACCTATTACTGATGCTCACATTTTTTGCACGTAACCTAATTACCTAAATTCTGATAACTTGCAGAAAACACATTATTTTTTCACTCACTTATGAGCGTGTAAGCAATATTATATGAAGTTTCTTCTTGTCACAAAATTTACCAAGGTATATTTCCACATCAAAAACTAAAACTGAATTTTTGGAGCTTTGCTTATTGTACCTTTCTTTTTCATCTACCACACCCAATTTTAATTTGTTTCAGATTAGAGGAAGAAGGAATCAAACCTGTACTAACCTATCTGAGAATTCTAGCAAGAACACAATGACAGATAACCACGCCTGTGTAGCAAAGCAGTAATAAAGTAAAAAAGAATCGTAACATAAAAAAGGTGTTTTGCTTGACCAGCAGTTTTATCAAAATTAAATGAAGCATTTTCCTATAATATTCAGACTGCCTGCCAGAATCACCAGACATGGAGTAGAGAGAAAGAGTTCTAATAGATGAGATCTTGCAATTTTAATTTAAATTAAAATCAACAGAACAAATAGAAACAATGATTTTTTTTTATCTATATAATTATTAATTTTATCTGGGGAAAGGCGCAGTGAATTATTTTTATTTTGTGGGAAACAGAAAGCTTATAAAACTCCCAAAAATTTAAACATTTCTTACGCTAGATTTAAGTAGTTACTTTCCTAAAGTGAGAACTGTTCAATAGTTTGTTTTGTTTTAAAAACCCACCAAACCTTAGAATTATACTCTTTTTAGAAAGAGTAACTTTTAGAAAACTTTTAGAAAGTCAATTCAGACTATGGTTTTCACATAAGCACAGCAAGAGTGATGGGGCTAGAATCTGGATGCACTTCAATAATATGATCAACATGAACAAAAATTGTTTTTCCCAGAGATCAGAACATGTATCTTGTGCTCAAAGACACAAAGATACAGACTGCCAAAACCCCAGCTTGTTCAGCTGAACACTCACATCATTAGTCATGTGAAAGAGAAAAGACACTCGGCATTTGCAAGTGACAATCAGAGGAACATCTATACAAGAACACAAGTTGAGTACATGTAGTTCAAGTGTCACACTGAAGAAAGAAGGTAAATTCACAAAAACCTCTTTACGTTTCCTTTCAAAATAACACTGTTCTTTGTATACAAGACATGATGTAATTGCTACAATAACTTAGTCCAAATTCTTCAAACAAGACAAAAGTTTCATGTAACATTTTATGAACAACTTTTTATTACTACAAGAAAAGTTAGATTACAGAATATCCTCATAATTTTATCATTCACATTGTTTACGGTCAGTGTTTTTACATAAATTAAGCATACAAAGGGGTCTTGAAGTTGACATAAATGTAATCTATTTCAACACATCAGAGCTCCTTTACACTGCCAGAATGGCATTTAGCTGCCTTATTGGAAATAAAAGTCTGATTCAAATTTGTGTTTCAAATCACAGTTCTATGATTTGAATTTGTATAAATCTTTTCATATATTCAGTCTAGCCAGATCATGATAAAATGAAAACAGACGTCCAAGACTGATACTATAAGCAATATATCTTTGAAATATTTGTTGTGAGATATGGAATTATTAAACACAAAGCACATGTTTTTAAGGAAGCTATCACATTGGATTCCAGTTCTGCAAGCACCTACACATATACTGAATGCTATTACTAGCAGTGGTCCAGGTACAGCCAAAGCGATCAGCCAGAGCAGTGAAATTCCATCGGTACATGTTCGGTACTGTTTGCAGTAAAACCACATCTGTACTGTTCTTCCACAGTTACGTGCCAAATTTTTTATCTTGTCTGGTTACATGGAATCAAGGCACAGCGGTTGGAGTACATATCCTGCAATGCTAAGACACCTGATATTTAGCTATCAGATGTTACTACTAGGTCTTAATTTTGTTCACATTTCCAGAGTACAGAACAAGGCGATCATAAATAAGCACGAGAGGTAGTCGAGCTGAAAGGGTATATTCCAATTGAGACTGCTCTTACTTGGTATGACCATTAGTCAGTCAGTCTAACATGGAAGAAGCAAAACCTCTTTGCAATCACCTATTCTCAAAATCCACAAAAAGATGTCCTACATACTTCCTAAAGAAAAAGACATGCAATAACAGGACCTGAGATGCACCTCTGCACCGCCATATTTTTCATTTAAATTCAATGTTCACATTCCTTCAGACTAATGCACAAATAAATGCACAAAATTCGCTCAAACACATTGGTATTAAAAACAAAAAACGAGGACCTTACCTATCTTTTCTACGTTCGCCGACAGATACAGGGCTAATGGAAATCCTAGGTAACGTAGAAAGGGAGTTCTGAGACTGGCTGCTGGTGAAGGAAGATGTTTCCAAGTTAAGAGGTGACTGGGGAGGAGTTATCAAGCTGGGACTGCTGCATTCTGAGTGTGACAAGGACCCTAGGAAGAATCAACAGCTGCGTTTTAGTGTCCTGCATCTGTCATAGCGGCAGATCTACCCAGACACAGTGAGAGACACCACACACATCTGAGACAGGAAAGAGGACTGACTGTTCACTGTCTATTAGTCATGTAAGGGGCTTAGGAAGCCCAGGTAACTAATTTCAGGCAGTGCAAACTTACTGTCTTTAATGACTCTGTGTTAAATCTATCTTCTCTAAGAGTGCAAACAACTACTGCCATTTTTAGCAGGAGACAAGGTTACAGACAAGCTACACCATGAGCATGTCTGAAAAGCATGTTAAAGAAAAACAAAAGACAGAAAAGTAGAATAAAAATCTAACATGTATGTTTGTTTTCAAATAAAATATTTATGTGCAGCCCTTCCCTTTACATAGGACGTATATTATGCAACAGCTGAAAAAGATAACAGAAGCCAAGCATGAATCCTACACAGAGACAGGAAAGCTCTGACATTTCAAACAAGCTTGACATGACTTAGTTTGCATCTTTACCCTGGTTGTACCCTTCCTAAGTAATCTACAGAACAAGTGTCCTGACACAGTTTGCTCCCTTTGAAAAGCTAGAGAAAATAAACCTCAAATTATTAATCACAAATGCCAGATATTTTTCAGAACTGTATTTGCCCAGTTAGGAAAAGCACTGCACACATTACATTAAGGCTGCAGAACATCTGAGCAATGATGGCAGTGAAGAGTTGCTGATTGCAGTCAGCAAACTCCTGATTCTACCGCACTCCAACTACTGCTTGTCTTTAAACATCTTCCACTAAGCAATTTTGAGTGACGTACTGAAATATTTTCACTGCATTTCTAAGTATAATTTACAATCAGTGATACAACAGTAAGCAAATAATATACTTAAAAGAATGAAAAAAATGCAAGTCAGTTCACTTTAAAAATTTTCAAGGCATCATTCTAGAAGAAACAACGACTATAAAGCATACAGCAATGCTTATTCTTACTTTTGTCTGCACTTTTACTCAGTGTACCAGTACTCCAGCCAAAGTTTCTTTCCTTTTTAACATTTCTCTGGAAAAATGCAGATTTTGTAACATTAACATTGTCCTATTTAGACTGTGGCACAACCTGATTTAACAACTCAAGGGCTTTGTTTTGGTTATATTGAAAACAGTAGGACTAAAATTACTTATTAAATAACTCACCTCTGTCAGAGCCCATCATGGACCTTGGATATCTTGGTGTTAAAGGGATCTTAATTCGTTCTGTTCTGTATTGCAAGTTACTCGAAGAACCTATTTTTAAAACAAGTAAAAATTAAAAAGACACAAGTAAAAGCAACTACAATTAACAAAAAAGTCTATTTAGATTGCACTTTTTCAATGAGCTTTGGAGTGGCCTCTAAGTCATCAAGGCAAAAGCTTTGATGATTACCCTCATAACTGTGAATATCATAATTAGAGCACATTATCTTGATTACACAGCCAGTATAAACAGAATACAATGCAGCTATGCAGTACATATGCACTGTTCATTCTTGTATGAAAAAACTATTTTTAGTATTTTCCTACAAAATTAAACTGCACTCCAAGTCCAAGGAAGAATCTAACATCTCTGTTCACTAAGAATCCATAGGACTTTGCAAAGGGCATTTAAAATATTCTGATTACATTCTGCTTGGATGAACACATCATCACTGATACTGGTTGCAAATTGTTACACCCCTTTTTCCTGTGCTTATAAAGCTACCACGCTCTACTCAATCTTTGACAGAACACAGGAACACAAACACATATAAAACCCCCAGTTATTACATAATTTAAAATCTAAATAAACATAAAATGTTAAAATGTCACTGCTACAAAGCATGCATTTGCTTTGGTATCATTAGGCTAGGCATAAAGAAAATATTTACATGTCAATCAACTAAACGTAAGCATAACATGTTTTCCAAGAATATAATTTGGCCATTAGTCATCCTTGAGTTTTTGTTCAGGGGGCTCTCTCCTTTTGTTTCTTCTCACCAGCTCACTGAATCTCAACCTTTGGCCCTGAGTTCCATCTCTCTAAGAATACTTTCAAAGAGTAACAGGCATGGAAAGAAGAATCCCTCACACACAGAGACCATTTCAAAGAGACTGTAAAGAACAAATTAAACACAGCAACTTTCAGGGAACACCTTTAGTCATAAACCCACAAGAAACGAAGCAAAGGAACACTGGAAGCATTTAGGCTTTGCCAACCATGACTATCCCATAACGTGGGTACTAAAGGAGTTTTCCATTTATAATTTTCTCCAATATACACAAGTTCCACAGAAAATAAATCAGAAAAGCTGTTTACCAAGTCTGGCACTAGATGGCAATGAATTTGAGCCATGAGATGCTCTTGTACGTGAATTTTCAGAGTAGTCATTGGAGTGTTTATGACTTAGGTCCAAACTCAGGCGACCTTGATGCTGGGAACTACATCAAAAGAAAAGCAGAATAGGGCAACAGTTAGAATTGGGCAAAGAACCTCAGCAAACAGAAACAGGCCAACAAAAAAATTTAGATTAGCCCATGTGCTGAATAAAATAAACGCTTCTCACATTTCCACTTCCACATTGTCCCATCATTTTATGAATTATTAGAAGCCAGAAGAAAAACAGCCCTGAAGTACCATAAAAAAAGGAGAAAGCTCTGTTTGTTTTGGCCATGACAAGAAAAAATATTAGAAATTAATTAATTAAAAAATTAATTTCTTTGTCAGTATCAGTCAGTGGGGCAGAGGAAAACCTAATCCATCAATTACTGAAAGATATGAAAGCAACTAGCACATCACTTTTATGCCATAATGGTTTTGAGACCCCTGGATCAAAATAACACACAACTGGAGCATGTTGCACTCTCCACTCTACCAAACTACTAGAAGCAATTTTATCCTAATGAAAACAAAATTTTAGGGATATATAAATTTTAAAACACCTGGGATGCAGATGCTGATGACATATTTGGCTGGCAACTGATGGGCAATTGCTGGTGTGAACTCTATGGCTCCAGGCAGTATAGACTGGATTTCTCATGACAGCTGTCACTGCAGGACACGGTGCTAAGCTTCTTGGTACTGTCCCTGCTTCAATGATATAAGCATATTCTCATCAACATAATTAGCATATAAAGTCCAGATTTAAAATATACCTTACTATTTTATAATTACGTGTTTAAACATTTATATGTACGATAAATAAAAATATTAGCATACAAATACGTTATTAAGCACCATACGAGACCTTTTTGATAATACATGCATGTTTAAAATCTTTATAATTCTGTAATGAGTCAGTAATAAAGTGGATTACATTGCCAAAAATGAAGCCATTCACAGCATATGATTTTAATATGTTCTAGTAAAGAAAATATTTTCTGTTTTCAAGGAGAGAATTTTTTTCATCAGGAATAGAAATTCTGCATTTAGTCAACCAGCATGCAAGATTTTATTTGGCACTTGAACTGACTGCAGCTATAATTATTCTGGTTCCTCTCTTTTGTTGCTTCAGAGTCCCACTCTGAGCGTGACTTTAAATTCTAATAGTTATTTCTGAAACTTATTTCTCAAGTTGCTTTTTAAAGTATATTTATCCTTCAGTACTAAATCAAAGTCTACCTTAAAATTTCTTCTTAAATGAGTTGGTAGTATAGAACACAGTAGCAAAAACTTGTTCTCATTTCAAGACAGACTCACTGTCTAATATTGTCTAAAGTAGGCTTGACTTGACTCAGTTATTGTGCAAAAGTATCATGCTAAGATAAAAGTTAACTACAAGGTTAGAAATAATACTTTTAATACTTTTACTACTGCAATTTAGAGAGAAAGTGAGAGAAAAGTAAAAGAAATCAAGATGAGCAAAAGGTTCTTGGTCTGTTCTACTCTCACGCATTTCTTTTCAACTGATTGGGGCACCATTGCTTGAAGCTGTGCTTTGTTCCAGATACACAGATTATCACCTTCAAGTTCTCCAGTAAGAATAAAATCTTCCATAACTTCTAGAACTTACAGGAGTTAGGGCTTTACAAGAAGAGAGGATAAACTCATAAAAAAATCAGTATCATCTGATTTGAAATTTAAGATTAATATAAAACTGCTGAAAACTGAAATCCAAAACTAGACACCAAAGACTGAGCAATCTATCTGACAACACATTTACCAAATGCTTCTTGACTATTTCAAATTAACTAGGATACAATATCCTAATTACCTCCTTAAGCACTCCATTTAGTCAGCGCCAATTCAAAGCCTGCTAACATGAACTTCAAAACCAAAAACTGTTTGATCAATTGAGACAAAAGGCTGTTTTCTGTTCCACCTGATTATATCGGTATATATTGAGCTTCTTGTGAGTCCCCTCTTCACAACCTTAATATGTCAAACATACTGAGTTTGAGTAACCTTTCATTTAGATTAAGTGAAATTTTTTTCCTTTTAACCTTTCACTTAGATTAAGATCACAGTCAGTTTGGGCACTCAGTGTCAGATATCCCAAATGTTTCCAATAGGTAGAACTTAATATGTTTCACTTTATGAATATCAGATTTTTTCTCTAGGAAGAATTTCAGAAATGAAGCAGCTAAAGCTTAGGATACCTTCATTTACTTTCAAAAATACTGAAAATCTTACTTTCCTCCTAAAGGACATGCTACACCTTGTTCTGCACTAATGCATTGACAACTTCACTGCACAGAAACTGATGAAACACAAATTCTTCAGCCAGAAGCTGCTCAGCTTCCTTAGTGATTCTTATCAGGCTTCACTTCCTTACAGTCCAAAAGCTGAGCACACCATGTTCAGACTACAACAGACCAGCAAATGGGTTTTGTGAGTCGTGATGCTTCCGTACTTAACACGACTAATCCCCAATATTGTCCAATGTGGACAAATGCCTTGGGGCATTCCTGGAAAGCAGTTAGGAGTTCTGTCGCTCACCTGCTGACATGCTGCCAGGGTACAAGGCAGCAGGCACAAAGCCATCGCTGTGCCTAGCAGAACGTTTCGGGGAATACGGTGCCCATTCCTGCAGCTCTGGAGACAGATGCTCCTCACTAGCTGGAGCATATTTCTGCACCTACAAGAACACAGAAATTTGATTACAGGAAGTTGAAGATTGAAAAGAGTAAAACGGCCAAACTGAAACAATAAGCAACATCAAACTTTCAAGTATCTGTTCCAGAATGTGCCACCACAGTGCTTCTTAGACATTTATCTTTCAATGACGTCCTTCTACCCATTTTTCCTCCATCCTACTTCATCACTATTTAACAATCTTCTTAGGCCAGTATTTGCAATTTAACTGATACCTTTTGCATCAATGAAACACACAGCATATAGTTACATTTCTACTTTAAAACAATGCTTTCACAGGCTATTTCAGCCATTATTGTTGCAAGTCTTTACTATAGAAAATCTGACTAAAAAGCCAGAAAACGTTTTCCTCTAAGACTGCATTTCCAGATACGTATAGAGTAACCTTTCTTCAACAAGCAATTCAGGTTTTAGAACCTCACAACTTCTGTTCTGTACATAACAAGTAGACATTGGTGAGTTAAGAACATAGGAGAATAGCTCAGACATTGACAGTGACGCAGGAGAGTTGCAAGTGCAGGGCTCAGCACATGGCATTCACACATTTGAAATGTACAAAATATGCGATGATGCATGTAAAAAGTGAAAAGTAGCTATTGGAAGTGTACTTAAAATTTTTATCATAGCAGTATTTTAACTAAATGAAGAATTACTGAGAGTACAAAGACTCTAAAAGGCAGAGGTGAGTTCTTAGAACCAGTACTTGATAATTTTCATGTCTGCACTAGTAATTGCTCCACCTACTATTCAGGAACCAAAACACACCCAAATTTATCAACTTATCAAATGACACAAAACTGTGGATATTCTCTCAGTGAAATGACAACACCCAATATTGCTACAAATTTAAACTACACTGTATTTTGCTATTACAAATACCATTCATTTGCGAAGTGAATGCATGCAGACTGGGCACTACTGTCACAAACAGTCTGATGTAGTTGCAATGGACAAGAGCAATTCCACTAGAAAAACATTTTCAGAGTGACTGATGCCCACATTTTGAGGCACAGTATCACTTGTGCTCTCCAGCCAACAACTTTAAAGTTACAAAGCTCTGCTTATTTTCTGGGTGGACAGGGAAAGAGAAGAAAAATAAAAAAGAATCATAGAACCTAGTTTCAATTTAATCCTAGAAATGAAAATTAGCTAAGACAAAGTAACCTTCAAAAAAAACAAAACAAAATAAAAGTCATTGTAATTCTGTTAGATAATTTTTGTCTTTACCTCAAACCAACACCTACTTGCCACCTGTAACACAGCTTGGGCAGTACATCAAAGCAACTCCAATATGTCCCCAGATATCCTTTGATCTCTTCAACAGTGAGTGCCAAAACCACCCACTCTGTTCCAGCAACAAATCTCCTGGGCCTAAGCCCCCACCTACATGTGTCCTTGTCACAACTGGCAAGTCTTTACTCACTCATGTCTCACTATACAAATAATACAATCATAACCAGGGGGGTGCATATGCTCATGACAACGCACTACAATAAAGAATGCTACAATAAAGAAAGATCCATCAGTGCTAATGGATCAGCTTGATATTCTATATAAAGCAAACACCCCCTATTCAAATGTGTTCAATATCTTGATCTTGTTTCATTGTTACATACATGCTAAAATATGACATTGGAATATGCTCTCCTTCACTTTGTGCAGTGCAGTTCTTGTGACCATTCTCTTAGCCATGCCACTCTTCAGACCAAATCTGCTGATTACAGCTACAAAATTTAACTCTTATGCTTTTCTGTCATTTGTTGTGCTGGTTTTGGCTGGGACAGAGTTAACGTTCTTCATAGCAGCTAGTATGGACTATGGGTTTTTTTGATTGTTCTGGTAATACAGGTATATTTTCATTTTTTGCTGAGCAGTGCTTACACAGAGGCCTCAGGCTCTCCATAACTATTTTTCCCTAAAAATGTTTGGGAATGTGTAAGGAATGGATGCAGACAAAATGAAATGGAAGAAGACAAAAAAAAAAGGCATAAAAACCTGCCAGTTGTTCTCTTAGACCAGTATTTTTGCAGGATGTGGCTCTAACCCTGCACTACTTTCAATTCAGCTCTGCCATCTGTATTACTCCTAAAACTCTGTGGAAAAGGTAGGATTACCCAGGTATAAACAAGTAAGGGAAAAGAATATGAAATTCAAAGTTGTTATGATGTAATTACACTAAAAAAACCACAACACTTCTATAAGCTTTGGTTTTCAGTTGAAGGAAAAAAATCTCTATCTGCCAGCTGAGCAAATCTGAGGCAGTGGACCTGAAATAACGTTATTGATTATGTCACTTCATATAATGCATTCATCTAAACACGTCCTTCCCAGAGCACCAAAAATTTTTCTTCCATCCACTCTGTCAAGACATGAAACAAGACCCCTTCTCAGCAGGATTGTTTACTCTAACAAATTATATGCTGATTTTGAACACGCACCATATTCCAATAAACAGTTCACTTTTATAGTGTAATGGGCCTAACATTCTTTGAATTTCAGATAAGATGTACAAAATTATTCTGACACACTGAAAGACTTAAAAAAACCAACACTATGGGTGGTTGACCTTCTTCCATTAAATTGTACAGTGATCTGGACAACCAATCTGACTTGTGTAAAACTTCAGAGACCCTGTTCTCCCTTTTTCTAAAGCTGACGCTTTGTTTTTATTTATGTCTTCTCACATTGTCAAAAACATACAAGAGCCCAGATGTTCTAACAAGCAGCATTAAAACCCCAGGTATGGCAGCTAAGCAGAATACTATCTTTCTGGTTGGTGGCCACCACTGCCTGTTAAATACTGGAACTCCATATAGTGGTTTTGTATTTTGTGACACTGCCAAGTGCCAGATGAGCCTGAATTCAGAGGATGGGCTATGCTTCTCCTTCTCTAATACATAATTAGGCATCCAAAACCACACTGCTAACACACTTCAAGGTTTCTAGTTTTGTGCTTTAATACACCAAGCTTCTACCTGAAGTGCAGGATTAGGAATGGGCACAGGGGTCATTTTATGCCTCAGAGCAGGAGCTGATTTTGGCCGCGGCCTTTTAATCTCTGGCTCTTCAACTCTTTGAAAGCCAATGTCATCTTCACAGGATTTCCTTGAGGATAGGTGAGTGCAGTCAATTCCCTCCTCCCGATAATAATGCCCAGCATTCCTGCTGCGCCCCTTAAGAGTAGCAGAGTCCTGTTTAAGTGCCAAGGAAACTGGAGCTTGGGCAGTGGCTGGGCTGGTGGGTGGTGATCCTGTTGTTACTGTAGACTCTGATGCAGAGCTTGCCTGCTGTTTATGTTTAAATTTGATGGAGTCACTTCTCTTAGGAGGAGTTGGAGGAGTTGAAGCCACTTCAGCTTTTGATGGCTGAGGTGAATGGCCTGTCACCTGATTAGGGGAAAGGTAGTCCAGTTTGGGAGGAGTTGGTGGCCTTTTGAAAGTATCAGGGTCAAAGATAGATTTCCTTTGTTTTGGCTTTTTATACACAGAGAACTTTTCTGTTTCTGTTGCTGATATATTAACCATGACTTTTGGCCAGGTACCACCACTATGCTTAGTTCCGTGTCCTTTGTCAAACGCTGTCTCAACCAGCATACAGTCCGTTCCTGTAGGTTCATAAGGCAGCCTCCTGTTGTCCAAATCAACAGCTCCATAGCCTTGGTCCCCATATGTCTCTGGGCTGAAGGAGCTGAGGCTGTGCTCTGAATTACTATGGCAACTGTGCACCGTGTTCCTACGAGAGTCGACTCGCAATGTGTTACTAGGGAAAGGTTTGTGATCACAAAATGAAGTGCTGCCCTGATCCATCTGGTCCTTCTTCCCATCCATGATGTCCGGATTGAAAATGTCCGTCTGGGTTGAGCTGTTGAGTTTCAGATTTCTTTTATTTTGTGCTTGTATCTCTGATGCATGAGCTCTACAGTTTGATATTTTTTCTGAATCCTTCAAATTTTCAAATATATTTTGACCACTCCAAGATGAACTCTGAGGAAAAACCTAAAACAAAAACCACATGTGATCACCTTATTACTGTGGCTGATTTCTGTTTAGTATGAGTCATATCCTAGCCTCCTTGCTTTATCCATACCTGAATATACACTTAATATCTTACAATCCAAAGCACAGAACATCAGATGAAATAAAGCTAGAAAAATTTTCATAACATTTTCAGAACAATTCCAAAAGGGCAACTCCACAGGGTAGCAAAAGTACTCCAGTGAAAGTGAGGGGACCTGCATTCTACTTCTGCCTCTGATAAGTGATGCCAATAAGATAACTTTCATTGCCCACTTCTCCTCAAACATTGCATTTTCCTACTTGCTTAAAACCTCAAGCCCTCTAGATCTGAAATTGCAACTCAAAATCCATCTGACAGGCCCAGAATAATGAGATTCTAAACTCAAAAAGCAAAATAGAATACATATTCTATAGAAAAAAGCCTGAAAATCATCTTTGTGACAGCCAGAGTTCAGTTTTCTGCACAACTCCCTCCTGACTAAAAGCTAACTTTCTTTATAGTCAGCAGGCAGTTTATCTTTCACATACACAAGTGCTGCAGCTCTGAAGCAAAACCCAAGAAGCAGCAAGCAATTGTGGTAGCACTCATTTCATGTGGCCAGGAAACAAATGGGAAAGAAGACAGTAATTTAGTCTAATTTCCTACTAGATGGCACAAGAGCCTTGTGGAAATAACTGCTTGGAAATAACTGTTGAGGAAGCGTACCACCAGAGAAAAGCATTCAGATGGTTGTCTTTTTCCCATTTTGATATAGTCATTTTCTTCCATATACTCTTCCTTGAACAACTACAATAATTCTGCATAAGTTCAACAGAATTCTGTAAATTTAGCTTCTGCTACTCACCTTCATGAGTGACAGAGTAAGGGAATCCCTACAGTTTCGTAGCAGAGCTTCACATTCAGTAAGTGACTTATTATCTAGTGCAATGCCATTGATCTGCAGACAAAAGAAACCACAACAGATATCTGTAAATCAAAGCTAATAGGTAGGGAGGATTTAAGGTAGAGTATCTCTGAGACAGAGAAAACACTATGCTACACATGCATGTGTGACTGAAGTCTGGTTGATGTTTGGACTTAGGGGTTGTCCATTCTCCACTTCTGAAAATGCACAACCTGTTACTCCTGTAGGGACACAGGGTGACACCACCAGTTCACCACACCCTCTGGGCAGCTGTACCAAGAGGAACCAACTCCCCCTTTCACAGTGCACACACCACACCCAGCCTGTAAGGCTGCAAAGGCACAGAGACAGAATCCCTCCCCAGACTCCATCCCCAGATGACAGCTGTGGTACCAGCATTTATAAGACAAGGAACCTCTCATCCAATGAAGGGATGCCTTTTTGCAACTGACCTTTCCTAGTAAACATGAGAATGACAGATATCATATATATATATATATAAGCCAAGTGTGAAGAATAAGCTAATGCTTCTGACAAAAATTCTCATATGAGCTCAGGAAATAAGCTGCACATTATATTCATCACTCAGCATACAGAAACATTAATTATTTCTAAATACCCACTGAATTTACAAAAAGGACTTAATATCGCAAAAGTAAAAAGTTAATTGGAATGTCTAGCATCTTAAAGAGCAGCATCAACACTACTTATTTTGAAGCAATAACACTACAAAATACATAAAAATTTAAAAAGGCAAATGCATTTTTAAGACTTACAGCAATTATTCTATCTCCCACAGTAAGGGAACCCTCTTTGGCAGCTGGGCTTCCAGGCACAACAGCAGCAACAAATACTCCATTTTCTAGACTGACCCCACTATCTAAAATAGATAAAAAAATAATTTGATTCTGCAATTCAAATACATTGCTCAAATGGCATGTCTGACCTGCCTGCACAAGAAAGTAATATGACTACCAATCCAGCTGAATTTGTTCAATTTCTGAAAACCCTTTCAAAGAAATAACAAGACAAAGAAAACAAAGATTTTGAATATCCCAAAAATTAACATAATCACACAAAGATGGTGTAACAGGTTTAACAGACTTCTTTACACTCCCACCAATATTCCAAACAGGCAGCCAATTAGAGACAAGTACTTAAAAAAAGAATCAACTAAAACCAACCAAGGACAAAAAAGAAAACCTGTACTTACAAGATTAAGCTATTATCAATAACAGCATTCTTGGTTTGCTTAAAAAAAAAAAAAATGAAAACCCCTCTCTGAGAAGCCATTAACACGTAAATGTGATTTAAGCAAAGGCTCAGAGAATGTGTACCTTTATGCCAAACATTATTTGGCTGAACAAACATGTGCCATTTACATCCATCCCTTATAGTCATTACCTTTATGTCCAGAAACATTGATGTGAAGAGGTGTTATCACACGCCCACCTAAAGACTTTCTTCTTCGTACCACCATATTAATAACACCTCCTCCATTTAGAACAGCTTTTATAACTTGCTTTTTATCCTTATTGGTAAGATCCACATCATTTATCTTCAGCAGCCAATCATTCACTCTAGTAGATAAACAGAATTTGGCAGGTCAGTTATAAGTACACTTTACCGGACACAGCACATGAATATGGTTCCATGAAAAGGCATGCAACAGAGCTGATCTCAATAAAATCATCCTTCATTACCTGGAGTTATCCATTCCTACAAAAGCATTAAATAGCAGCTAAATGAAAACTAGGACTGCTAGTCTGCACTTCACTAGGAAAAGTATATCCTCAAATCACTAATGACTGCTTCTTGTTTAAAAGCAATGCTTTGTACTGAGAGGAGTTAGTAAAAAGCTTCTATCAACACCAAGAAGAGCAGATGGTTCCAAATGGTCCCTTGGTCTACTCGCCTTTTCTCTTGCCCTCCCTCAATAATTTACCCTCATGTCTTACCCAAAATTTAAATAGGTAGTTTTGAGGAGATGATCGAGGAAATGGAGTAAACAGTCCAACTTTTGTTGCACACACAGTGCAACAAAAGAACATTTCAAATTCTTTTGAGTTTTAAGTGCTTAGTCAAACAGTGTTTAATTTCTGTAATGCTTTTAGGCATCAGTCTTCTCAGCGTGATTTCCCAGCCAACATTAATAACATACACATGGCAAATGATAAAGGAAAAGGAACCTCAAAAAATGAAAATAATGATGACAATTTTCAACATGCTCATATTTAGTTTATTATGATCAAAACCCAACAGGTATCTTGCAAAGTCAGACCCTACCTTAACCGACCGTCAGCAATACTTCCTTTGTCAACTTTGGTAACGAAGATCCCACAGTCTCCAGGGAGGTACGGCTCATTCACGCCTTCTGCCACATCAAAACCAAGTGCTTTCAAGTCCATATCATCCTAGTAAATATTAGTAACAAGTGATTCTACTGCACTGGCAAACAGTGTCTGTTACCAAGAAGCATTACTGCATGTTTGCACTATGTACTTATATTTTCAGGGTTCCTGCACCATCTAAGTTGTTTATTTTTTGTACATAAACATATAAACTCCCATTTCTGTTAGTATTCTGGCATTAGAATGATCCTTCTCTCTCAGATTAAGGCTTAAATAACACAAATGGGGAACTGCACCAAAGAGGAACAGAAAAGCAGCTGAGCATGTGAAAAAGCCCATTCAGACTCATAGAACCTGCTGTAAGGACCAATACTGGTTGTGTAATAAGAAAACAAGGACATGTTCCCCAAGAATAGGGGAAAAAACAACTCCCAAGGCAAATAAACAGCATTGTGTCTTAGTGGTGAACTCAGACAGACCTCTGCTGTGGTATGACTAGAGACCAGAAGTAAAGAGGAAAGACTACTCCACCATTATGGGGGACCATTTCTAAATACAGATTTAGAGGTGGTATTCTACCAAGCCTGACCCAAACTAGACCATTCTTGATGTGAAAAGTGACAAAAATATTTCAGAGATCAGTCATTGACCAAAACAGGGAAATTTAATGTAGTACTTGCTTTGGTAAAGAATAAGCTCACTGCAAGTAAAAAACTGATCAAAAAATAATAAGTTGGTATCAACTGACCACAAACTGAATTATTATTACTATTTTCACTGTTAAATAATACACTTCTAAAAATTAGAGAGCTCTGCTTGAAGCTGTCTACTGGATCAACTATCTCAGCATAATGAAGGGTGACGATACTTTAAATATAAAAATCTAACATAAAAAAGTAAGTCAAGTCTAAAGCAGATGTGTAAGTACGGTTGAAGTTATCCCCTCAAAATCAGAAGAGCATATCGTCTCCAGGGAGTAAAAAAGATAGCTGCTAAAAGCTGAAGATAAAGCACGCAAAAAGATGAAGATTTACCAGAAAATAAATTAAGCTAAAGCTGACAAAAATGTATTAAAATACTTAAGTTCTTCTTAAATGTCCTATGTAAGACAAAAACTTCATAGGGAAGAGCATGAGGCTGCCATAAAATAAGGATCAAGCAGAGACCACAGTATCACTACACAGTAAAGTAGAAAAGTGAGTACTATTTCTCTCAGTTTTGAGCTGAGTGATTACGTATAACACAAGTTTAATCAGACAGGTGAAGTTGAAGCAAAAATAAAAGGACTGAAATGCATTCAAGTCTACAATCTTGACACTGGAATTCAAATGCTGGTAGGTCAGCAAAGATTTTTCTCTATATTTGATCAAGGTTGGCACAATATTATGACTGTAATTTGATAGCAGCAAGCGTAATCCTTATGTTTAGGAAAGAGAAACACATTCAAATGACAAAGTGCACATATTTGATCTCAGTGATGCAAACATGTAGAGCAATCTTGGAAGAATAACTACATAACTGGACATGAATGGAAAATTCATCAGGCTGCAATGTTGTTTATCATGGGTACATCCTAGGCTAGACTTCCTATTTAATTTAACAGACAATGGAAAAGCAAAATTATTAGTTATCATTTAAAACAGATGAGATGGCAAGGAAAAAAAACTGATGGAGCTGATCAGAAGTGCTGAAACAGCTTGGTGAAAGGGGAATTATTATTCCAGAAAGCATTTACAGATGGCGATTCTGATGATCAACATTGGTACTCGGTTAATCTCATGTTTGCAATATGTACTTCAAAATTTAATAATACTAAATGGTATTTTTGTGTCAAAAAGGAACATATTAGTGATTCTGTAAGGATGCACTGTCAGAACACAGACAGATTGGAAGAGCATAAAAAAAGATGACACTTAATATTGCAGTAAAATAAAAGAGATTTAATTTGACAGCATTTCATCACTAAAGTTTGCAATTCAGGAATGGCAAAGAAATTCTGGTATATACAGAAGCCCTTACAAATGAATCTCAATCTGGAAGCCTACTTGTGTATTTTATGCGTTCAAAAAAGTTACCATTAATAATGGGATGTACCAACCAAACATTTCACACAGAAGAGCATACAAGAATTACATACATGGCAGCAAATTAAAAATTTTAGACTGCAATGAAAAAAAAGTTAAATTACACAGAGAAAAATACTACTAGGATAATGAGAGGAAGTAGAGGTTATCTGGATTGCTAAATTTAAGAACTTTACTTAATATGCCAAAAGAGAAAAGAGATTTAATTTCCTTTACAGACAAGCAAGAGATTAGCATCTCCTTTGATCCCAGATTTTCAAACTGAACAGTAATGTTTTCCCAAAATACATGATCACCATGAATAAGTACTTTTAATACTCTAAAATTTCTAACCAGTAGATCTGAGCAAAAGTAGGAAAAACAGCTTAGTGTAAACCATTAACTATCTTATGCATAGATTTTAAGTGTTGTTGCCAGTAAAAGATGGGCCTCTAATATCAGTTTGCTTCACATTTTAAGTTTTGGCTGCCTTAGCATTGCCATGTCTGCAGTGGATCACAAACTTAAAGACCACTATACTACATGGACCTGGGTACCCTGCAACATTAGACATAGGAATTATTTTTATTTATAATGCACATGAAGAAAATTATAAAGCTTGTATATAACAGCTTGGTTTTATCAACTACTTTCACGTAGCTATAACTGCACTTGCTGTCTCCATGTGCATCTACACGGTTTTTTGTCAAACAATAACGAACTAAAAAGACCAAAATCGTATTTTTCATCTTATCTAGTATTTAAAGATTATAATTGGCTTCAGAGCTATCCAATGCACAAGACAATGCAGTGTATGATTTTACTTACTCTGTCTTTTTCAAATTCTACCACTTCTGTTTCCCATTCCAGAGAATCTGTATCTATGGCTGAGTCGTGGGAGCTATGGGCCATCAGTTGACGAAATCTGGCCTCCTTTTCCAATTGATTTTCCATCTTTTCCCTAGGCAAAGAAAATTATTACGTGCAGACACAGAAAACTCCCTTTTAAATAAACTAAAATATACTGTTACGATTGTGATAGATGTTATATTTGGTTTTCGAAATCAAAAATCCAAGCTGCCAAAAATTTCCTTCGGCTTCTGTCTTTCCAATATTCTCAATCTGCTATCAAATCCACTTTCCATTTCTATATTTTGTCTTAACATAGTCTTACATTTTTTGCAATATTTTTACATGACAAAGTACACCACTAGGTATCTCACATCTTCTAAAATGCATTAATTTAACCTCAGATGAGCTTCCTCAGTATATAGGGCATGATAAATACCAATGGCAATACTGGCAATACCAGTGAGTAAACATTTGAGAGGAACTAAGCTGCAGTTAATATGACTTCAGTGAAAGGATCCCAATATTGTTTAAGTGTATCTCCACAGCACAAAGCTTACACTCTAAGTCTCACTAATAAGATAAAAAGATACTGCGCACCATAATAATACCCATAACTAAAAACTTCCACACACAAGAACATGAATGCCTGCTGCCTACAGCTGTAACAACATATGGTTCACTTAAGAACACAGCTAACAAAACAAAGTTTTCATCACAAACTTTCATGCAGTTTGGTCATTTCTCTAACATACTTCAGTTCCTTCAGTTCACGAACTGCATCATTTTTCTGCTTTCTCATGTCATCCAGATTGCGAAGAGCTTCAGCCAAGTCACTCACAGCTCGGTCTCTCTCCCTCCTTAAGTTGTCACACAAAGTTCTTCAAAAGAAAAAAGTTTCAGTCTAGTTACTTAAAACCCTATTAAAGTACACTAGTTTTACCACATTGTATAGTTAATGTAAAACTTCAAAGAGCAGTTTCAAAAGGTTTCTATCTTCAAAATAAAAAAACTATAAGGAAGAAAAAAAATGACATATGCTAGGTCTTAATTCTTCATCCCTTTCAGAACCTTATTTCCACTTAGCTTCTTTAAACTAGCAGAAAAAAAACTTATTTAAGTATTTTTCTTAGATCCTTAGGTATATTTAGTAGCAGATATGTTGGATACTTTTTGTGCATGTCCCCACAGGCAAAAAATTATGTGCCGGACTAGAGCTACAACAAGATTATTAGTAGAGCACGCCTAAAGACTGCACAGTTGGCTGTTCCTACACAGCACTGCTGTAAGACTCAAGGGTATTTACTAGAAACATTTTGGTTATGAAAGCACAGAGAATTACCAAGATCTTAAAAGGTGCCCTCAACATTTTTTTAAAAAATCACCATGTGACGGCTAATGTAGAGGAGGTGCTGGCAAAATCCAGCCATCCTAGAACTGCATCAACTGTGCACCAGATGTTACAGAGATCACTCAGGTATCATCTAGCAGTTGTTTACCGTATGCTTTCCCTTTCTGCAACAATCTTATCCCGCTCTTGAAAGGCCCAATCCCTCCTACACTTGGCTACTTCTGCTTCCTGGACAGCTTCCTTTAGTTCTTGTGACATTGCCTCATACTGCTTCCGAAGCATTTCAATTTCTTTGTTTGCTCTTTCTATGTCTAGGGTAGCAGAATCTTGTATCTAGGAATTAAGAAACACAGATAAGTATTTTAGGCACAATTTTTAGGTACATATGCACAAACAGCTTTTGCTATCTGTATGTTGCCTGATGTAGTCAATTCTTATGATTTAATGAAAAATATTTTTATTTTAGCAGCAACTTTGGGGGGGAGGGGGTGGGAGGAAAGATAAAACCTGCTGTAAATGCATTTTCATCCGGTAGCACACAAATTTGTACTACTACATGAATAAGAATGTACAACTACATGAATAAGAATCCTCATTTCAAAATAACATCAGTGAATCTATCATAGTTCAGAGATGATATTCTGTGCTTCAATCTCGATCTACTTAGCACACAGAAAAAACCTTCAAGTATACCTAGAAATCAAGATACACTACTACATGCAACTGCATATAGTACATATATATAGTATATACAGACAACACATATTTCCTGCATTAACACCTGTTATTTATCCTGAGACAACAATTCCAAGACCTGGGATTCATACAGGTCCCTTAATTCCAAAGCAATGAAATTGAAAAGCAATAGAACTGAAAGAAACTTTTTATTTAATGCTTCTTGTTTTAGACAACAATGACTTTATTCTTAAGTTAACTTGTCCCGCCAAAATTCCCTATTTTGAATAAGAGAGATGATAACAACAGTAAGACAAATACACCAAGAACACTCCAAGCTTGCAGCACAGTAACACAAGCCAACTACAACAGTACAGCCCACCAGAAGCTGTGGGCTTGCAAACAACTGTGTGTGGTTCATTTCAAGAATATAAATGAAAGCAATGAATCTAGACTTAGAATTTGGTTAAAATGTAAACTTTTTCTATTTATATTTACAAACAGAATCTTAATACGAAGCACAACTGCATTTCTTCCAAACAACAATTTCTGTCAGTATGCCTTGAAGAACATACATGCACATGTTTGTATTTTAGAGTGACTTCAGGAAAAGAGGGAAGACTTCCAGTGTGCCCAGACCTTTAATGTCTTGCAAGTTACTGACCTAACTAAGTTAAGAAAGAAAAAGTCATCAGTAAAGACTTCCAGTACCTGACGGGCTTGATAATATTCCCTTAGCAGATGGTCCCTCTGGATGATAGCTTCTGTTCTCTCTTTCCTGGCAACATCTCTTTCTTCCTTCACTGTCTCTATATCCTTGCAAGCTTGATCAAGTTCCTTCTGGGCCTCAGCTTTGTCCTTCACTTCATGACAGTATTTTTCCAGTAACTCATTCCTCTCACAAATCGCTCGATCTCTTTCCACTAGAGCAGAGTTTAGTTCCTAAAATAAGATGCATTGTTTGCAGTAGGTTAAGTTCAGAAGGAAATAGTTCGTCTTTCCAATTCAATTCATGCCATGACACCTTAAAAGCCTAGAGAGTTCACCACTAATGTTCTGAAAAATGAGGGCAGATCACATTACATACAAGTAAGTACTAGCAAAGAATATTAAATGTGGTATTAAAAATATCACACCATCACGTGAGCACAGTGCTTTGTCAAAAGTAAGCAAGATTCTGGGAGCACTGATAGCTTCAAGGAACCTAAATGAGAAAAGGTTATTAACCAGACTTGGTGTTTTTTAAAAAAAAAAGTTGTTAAATACAGCAAAGGCTAAGAATATATTACAAATATTTTTAAACAACTGCTTCAATTTTACAGGACTGAAGTAATTTAGACAACTTAGCTACATAAACATCTTCCAGCTTCTCCATAAGTTTTAAAGGAACATTAAAGGTATATGCCATTAAAATACCAATGTGCTACAGAATGTTGAAGATAAAACTACAATATTCTATAAAGCGGAATGACAGTACGTCTTAAGTGTGGAATTCAACTGCATTGTAATAAAAGAGATAAGGCAAATGTAGAAGTATTCTAAAATAAAATCTGCCCTTCTAAAATGATTTAAATTAGACTTCCCATTAGAAGAACAGGTCATTGAAACAATCCAGTTTCACACCACTACATTTTCAGACAGCTCAGGTCTCTAAAAGCATTCGGTCAATGGCTACAAAGAAGTCTCCTACACACAGGCACTCCTAGCTGGAAACTACTGATGTTTTGATTGCTAAAAGCTCACCAGACACAGCTGACATCTCAAAAGCAGAAGAAAGAAACAGTTGAAGTGCTTAAGGATTAAAAGACACCATGTCATAAAATGAAAATCAGTTTATTTACCTCTACAGTTTGCAAAGAATAAAATGGAATATTTAAAGCTCAGATGACAATTGCATTTTGCTGTACTAACAGAATTGTTTTTGAGATGTGCATCTAAGTAAGGCTAGTCAGACTATTAACAATGACATTAAGAGCGCCATTTTTGCTGTAGAGTAGCAGATGAGCACCGAATTAAAGACTCACTCTAAGTGAATCTCAATTACCATAATGCCCAAGTGCTTTCAACACCAGTAAGACCTTCCTTGCTCAGTAACTCTGAAGACAGAAAAATCCCTGAGCTATCTGTTGGTGCAGATAAGTTTTAGTACTGAAAACAGCATTTTGCACAGTTTAACTACAGATTATATAAAATGTGCATTCAAATGTGTGTATAGAACTTACACAAAAAAATTAAGTCTTGTCCCACAAGCAGCTGAGATGGAAGTCACCAAGGCAGAGGGAGAATTCTCAGAAAGACCTTCACTAAGCAAGAATTTACAGTCCTTTAAGGTGTTGGGAAAAAATACACACTGCCACAGTTTAATTCAGCATGCTTAATATAAATCATCTGAATAGGAACAGCTATTGCCTCTGGTGGTCAGTGTTAAAACTTCACCTCTTTTTCCTATGACATTTGCACAAAATTACAACTACACAGCACAGGGGAATGCACCATTTGGCACTGACTAGGAACAGCTTCTGTTTGAAAACAGTAGAGCAGTTTCAGTTGAATGATTGTGAATTTGTGAATTATTTTTACGTTTTAAGAAGTTCTCATACCTGAATATTACATAAGGACAAAAGATGACAGATCTGTTAAATTGAGGGGAAAACTGACTCAGTGAGATGAAACATAACATCCAAAGTATTTGCCAGAGCAAAAGATTATGCCAAACAAAAAAAAACACCATTGGAGAAAGGAGAGGGGGAAATCTCTAACATCCAACCTCTGGCTTTGAGGAGAACTTAATACAAAATTGTCCATTAGTGCAAAAATAATGAGATTGCTTCTATCATTTATAAGTACCAAATCAGTAGATTTTAGATGTCTATTAAACCAGTAAGTTTGGGCACGTGTGATTAATAAAAGCTTACATGTCTAACTTGGAAATTAACTGTCTGACCTCACCAGGAGCTACTTAGATATAATGTTTTAAAAAAATCAACCTTTTCTCCATTTCAGTTGCTTCACAATTTCTCTAGGACAAAGGTACACTAGCAAGCAATTTTCAGGGAAGAAACTAAATTTAAAATTACTAAATATTCAGTGCTGTTTTAAACAATCAATGAACATCAAATAATAGGGCGCTTAGAGGTGCCATATATCACAAGAAAAGTGAAAAGCACTAAGTTGCCTTTTCAGAAAGCACCAGAACAACTATGCACTGAGAGGGCAATCCCACTTAGAGGGGATATATTTCAGGATACTATTTCAAGTCAATTGATATGTTGATCAATACATTTTTTTAGTGTTTCAAACAATTTCCTTAACAGATCTACAAAATCCCCCATGCACTGAACATGGCTGCAGCAAGCCAGTACTATGTGACACAAGAACATAGCTCTTTCCAAGCAGAAGAGTCATGACTACAGGAAAGAAAAATGGGAACAAAAAGACAACTCAGGCATGGCTATTTTACACCTTTCAGAACATTACAGCAGCAGTTATTCCCGCTTTCTGAAGGGCCAGTTCTGGGAGTGAAGAAAAGCACGTGCCTCTGCCTTGCCAGCACCACACTCCCCAGTCCTAGGCCCTTGCTGATTCTTGTTCAAACACCCCTTTATGTCAATACCTACGCATTTAAAATTTTAATTCCCTGTCCCTTAAGGCACTTTGGCAAATTACTCGTAGTGCAACAATGACAGATATAACAAACTGGAACAGAATGACTAATTGTGGCTATTTCCATGAGTATTCCTAATCTACCCTGATCCCACTGCAATCAATAGACATTTCGATTGGCTTAGATGCTTTGATGAAAGTAGAAGAGGTATGAAACATACTATAACCTCACTCACTGTACAGTTGAATTACTGAGCTGACAAATATGCAGGGCTGGAAAACATGACTTCTTAAAACCAGAATTGAGTCATACTTACAAGCTCTGATGCCACAAGTTACAGTCCACTTATGTTCGTCAAAAAAATGGTATTATTTATTTAAAAGAAAGCTCCACCTTTAATTTTTTGAAAGAATATTTTGTTCAGATGTAATGCCATGAAAAGAGTAAAATAAGATTCATAGGCAATGGAATACATTTGATTGTATCTGTTTCATGCTGAATTAAGTATTTGTAAACCAAATAGTCAAGTGAATGCATGTCAGCAGAAATGAAACTGAGCAGCAAACCATGATCTGCAAATCATAACAGCTTCATTCTGACATGGCTGTGATATAAGCATTTCAAGAACACATTGCTGAAAAATAGAAAGTTCTGGTTTTACACACTTATGGCATGCCTGAATTCTAAAGAAAAAAATCGTCAAAATATCCTCTTTAACTTATAGGCAGTAGAAGGGCAAATGAGTAAGAACATGCATGTCAGCACAGGCTTTGTGTAAGTATTTGAGATGACTTGATCATGTACCGTCTTAAGTCACAGCAGTCCAGTGGCTCCTGTAGAGGTTAAAAGTTTAAAACAATGAATATCCAGAACTATATTACTATAGAGAGCATTACTTAAGAAGATATAAAAGACTAACACAGCAAAGGAAAGGATTTATAATGTGCAGGACGGAATTAAGTCAAGCGTACAGCAAACTTCAACTGGCAGGCACTCTGTTCAAATGCGGAAACTGACAGTAGAAAGGACTGGTATAGGAAAACGGCAGAACACAATTTCTTCTTTGCAGTGGACTCCTATTTTCCATTAATCAGTTATACATTCCTGATTCCAGCATCAACAACATATACTCATTTCCCTTCCCCATTAAAACAATAGCTTAGTACCTGTCTTAAAGCTTCCATCTCTTCACTGGCCACTCGCTTCTCAGAAGAAGTGTTCTTCAGCTTGGACTCTGCAAGCTCCAGCTCTGTCTGAAGCTTATCTACCTCTTTGATTACTTGATCTCTCTCACTCATTATGAGGCGGTACTCATTGAAAACCGAATCCCTTTCTTCCTTGTATTTCTCTGCATCCTTGGCTGCTTTCAGCTGCATTGTTTTGAACCTTGTCACCTCTGACTGTAATCTCTCCATCTCTCTCTGCAATTCTTTGTTCTGTGCTGTGGTGTTGCTTAGTTCCTGCTGTACTGACTCAAACCTAAAAACAAGTGGAAACACTATTAAGACACTTGTTACTCATTTTCATACATTAAGGATTTGGCTGGGTAACCAAATGTATCCATTGGTAAAATATAACCACAGAGGACTTGTGAGAAAATGTATTCTCTGTGCTGCAAAATAATCACTGCTTTAGGAATGTTAGTGAACCTTAAGGAGTATTACAGAACTCTTTAAGGACAGAACCATAACAATTACATGGAACCATTTACAAACGGGGAGAAAACAATTTTCTAGCTTTGGTCTGTGGGAGTTGTGTACACCCCAATGAAAACAGTCAATGTTTTCATTTCAATGAAAACATGCTTAACACACCCATGGATGCTCTCTGCAGTGCTTGTGTGTGCAGATGTCCTTCCTATCCCAAATGGTTAACTGTATAGGCTTGTTACCAAGGAGCAGAGAGGGGCTAAGTGTGCTATGAGTGTCTGTGCCCTTCTGTTTTAACACGTGTGCTGCTCATAGCAGCATCTTCTCAGTGAAGCAAGACTCCCAAACACCTGCAGCCAGAGAACTCTGCTGGCAGCCCAAAGCCCTGTCTCACAGTCCTCCACAGTCTGCAATTCTAACATCATGAAAAGTTAGGCTTGAGATGATCTTCATTTGCAAAACACCTTTAGAAATTACATTCCATTACTGATTTGCTTTTAATATTTAATTAAGGAGATATATATACGGGCTCACCATGACTTAAAGAATTTGTTTGGAACAAAGTCTGAGATTGAACAAAATTGGTGTTGCATTTGACTCCTTTGTCTACAACTAAAAATAAATCTAAGTTGAAAAGCAGAGTATCCCTTTCCCACACAAGCTAAACAATGGTTTAAATCCCTCATATAATTCCAAAAACATAAATGGAAAACCCTTTTCTTAAGAAAATGCACCATTTCTCTAAATGAGCATCCCCATCATCAGAAAATTTTATATAAATACACATGCTTAGAACCTTCTGGAAAATTTCTAGAAGAAATGTTCTAGAACCTTGCCAAAAATTTCATATAAATACACATGCTTACTCACCACGGAAACTAGAAGAAAATTTCAAAAAAAATATTAGAAAGATATTTGCGATTCTAGCACAATGGAAACAAGATGCTGCATTAGAATTAATAAGTCAAAGGTATCAAAATTCGGTTATACCTCCTAAGAGAGGATGAATATTGCTGCTGGAAATGAATTGCTGTGTCCCTTTGCTTCATTAGCATGTCAATCTGCTTCTGAAGACGCCTGTTCTCCTCCTCAGCCTGCTCCAGGCGGCTCAGGTCTGTGTTGTGGCTCGCGATCTTCTCGTTGTACCGTTTCCTCAGCGCGTCGTAGTCCTTCTTCACACCCTCCAGCTTGTCCATTGCTGTATCGTAAAGTTTATTCAGTATCTCTGATGATCCATTTTGCTTCATAACCTTAAAAAAATGCCAGAAACTCTATCAATAACCTTCTACTGTTAATCAGTTCAAGAAAATTCATTTAAAATATACACATACAAAACAAAATTAAATCAAAAATATATTAACCAATTTTAGTAATCATTCTTTTTAATGACTAGTGAAAGACTGAACTTCTTTCAAGTGCCACTGTTACTCTACGTATTATTACATCTGCTTTCTGTTGAGTTAAAAGTCTCCTTTGTCACAAGGGCACAGTTGTATGAAAATCTCTCTAATAGCAATTGTTACGAACACCAATTTAACCCATGTTGTTTTTGAAGTACTTGTAGTTTTAACAAGAGCTAATCACTACTTGATTACCAAGATGATAGTGGTAATTTAGGAGATGCCCACGAGGTGGCATGCACAATAGATTGCCTGTACTCCCTGAATGAATAAAATAATTAAAAACATAATGAGAATAAAATCTACCCAAAATATGTTATACACTCAGGCATATTATTTTAATATTCAAACAGCATTGCATCTGAACTTCCCACAGAGGTTTATGTTTCAAAAAGTATACATAAAAGATGAACAGGAACAGAAAAATCCATTTAAACACGAATAAAGCCTGACCTGAATCTTAGTTTTAAATTAATTTACAACAGCATAGGAATCTTGCTGTAAATTGCAACACTGATGATACACGACCAGCTACAACATAAGAAAGTCCTAATGAGTGTCAGCAAATCTAGTCCTTGTTCCTTCTCAAAAAGCAAAAAATATGAATTAAATGAAGCAGAAAGCTTTTTTTTGCCTTTTTTTTTTTTTAGTTCTATGCTCCTTTTTTCTGATTTTGTCTTTTAAATTGAAATCTGGCCCTGATGGAGCAGTGGGAAGAAACAAGAACCCTCTATACAGAGAGGTGCCAGGAACTATATAACACTAACACTAGCCTACAGAGGCATGTCCCTAACTATCTGAATATAAAAAAGTATTAAAGACCTAGAAGGAAGACAGAAGAAAGTATGAGTGCTATAAAAATTTGAAACCCAACATACAGCAGCTATCCTGCACAAACCAGCTTCTCATCTTTTGCGTCTTATAGTCGAGTAAGGACCAGTTCCTGAACACAGAGGGACCTGGACGCCTGCAGACCAGAAGGGAAGGGGAGAGCAAGAGGCTGCCCACTCCCCATTGCCCAGAGGAAAAGGCTAACAGCTGTCATTGTTAATAAACCACTCGGCTACATGGGAAAGACAACAGAACAGAGACAAAAGTTCCACAGCCTGACACTGGTCTCCTTCATCTAACCAGGATATAGAAAAGTGGCCCTGGAACAAGACTGCACTTGGGCTATTTCGATATACATCCCAATCCTCAATGGATTCAGCAGCACAACCTGCAGAGAGCTGGACACAGGATTAGCCAGCATGCTTCAGTGAACCATTTCAGATAAGCTAAACATGTGGTAAACTGTAGGCACATGTAAAATGCAAATACACAGATTTAAACCCACTCAAGAAAGCCACTTTCCTGAAGACTATTTCCCAAATGAGTTTAAGAACAGCTTCAAGAGCAAATTATTTAGGAATTCAAACAGAAACAAACCACTTCTCACTGTCTAAAGCATATATGGAATGCATTCATGTTGAAAACACGCTGAATAATTAAAGAAAAGAAGGATTAATACACAACAAATTTGATGGAACTCAGCATAAACTTGCTAACACAAACCTGCCAGAGGAAGATGGACACACCAGTGCAATAAACATCTCCCATTCAAAACCCCAATGAACTAAAGTAAATAATCCCAGCTGGCCCAAGGAACCCAGCCATGGCAACATGAAACTCCATATGTGAGCTGCAGAAACTTAAGCTGGTCAGCTGCTGCACAGCAAATCCATGACAATCCCACACAAAGAGTAATTTGATCAAAAGCTTTTGTGCTCTGAGGCCACCAAGATGTATTTTGTTATGGCCTGACAACGAAACAACACATCAGAGGGATCAACACAGAATTAGACTAATTCATACGAGAAATTACAGGGACAAGATAAGACTTTTGGCATCCCTTCAAGACACCATGAATCACTCTGACAAGCTGAGAAACAGAGTTACACGATTTTCCCACTAAGAGTCACATACATCATTTTCTTTAAAGGTTTAATCATGATGTTGGTGTGAGACTGGATTTCTTTAAATCAGTCCTGACAATGATACGTCAGCCTCCTTCTGTGCTTCCAGATAATTCCCAACTTCAGGACAGAATGGCAAAAGAGAACAGTCTTCTCTCAGGGGTTTTGCAGACTAGGAAACTGAGGCACAGATCAATTAAGCTATTTGCCCAGGCTGACACAGCAAATCATTACTTCTCAATCAAGCCGCTAAACAGCTTCACATGAGAACTCACAATACAATGTTAGAAAAATGGATAAAAAAGGAAGAAACAATCTCCACTCCTCTTTGCACTACCTTCAAGCACCTCCTAAAGTACCATTCAGCACATCCAGCTTGCTTTGACCTTTGCCCCTCGTACCCTAGCAAATAATTATTTTGGCTTTCATAGATTTTGCTTCTGAAGCCTAATGTTTGACTTGCAAGTTTGCCCTGTGAATCAGCCTACACACTCTGAAACCCAGACACTCTATTTAACTATTCCACATGTTACTGTGACATTCTAACTAAATGAACAGACTTTTTCCATAGGTGAACAGAGAACCTGATACAACCAGTTGCCCCTTAGCATTACTCTTTCTTAAATTTTCAGAATATGTGAACAACACTGACCTTGAGACAGCCTGTAGTACAAACTTCCAAAATGTCCAACTCTTCCAGTCCTGTAAATTTTGTCTCTTTTTGTTTCAAGTTCAAAAACATTAACCAACCTTTTGTGATTCTTCCCAAGAAACCAGCAACAAACATAGCGTGCAAATTTAAACTAAGTCCTGTCCCATAAAATACCCTAGGAAAACATTCATCTTTTTAATCACTTTCCAACTTTAAGCTAGATTTCTGACGCCTTTCTACCCATTTTAAAAAGATATCATGCAAATACCATCTTCACGTACACTTTTTCATCTCTGCATTTAAATACTCCTTATTCTTTTTTTCCAGCTAGACAAAGAATATCAATTAGTAATTAAGATGTCTCTCCTAATACTGCACAAGGTAAGGAGGCTGTTTGGGACCCAGTAAGGCACTGAAGGCAGCAGGTCTGCACATTCTGATGTCTCTGTGAAGGGCAGAAGCCACAAGGTCTCCCAGCACGCACGCTCCGGGCCGCGGCTCACCTGCTGCTGCTGGCTGCGCAGGTCTGTTATCTCCTTCTGATCCTCATCGTGCAGCCTCTTCATCTCCTCACAGGACTGCTGCAGGTGGTTGTGCTCCCGCACCAGCTGCGTGTTCTTCCTCTTCAGGGTATCCATGTCCTCCTTCAGCTGGGACTGGTCGCTCAGCAGCCGGCTGTGCAACGTGCTGTCACGGCACACAAAAAACGCTCTTAGAGCCCAACTCGCACGGACAAAGTTCTGGAGTAATTCATTTCAAGCATGAGTTTCCCACCGAGAAAGCAGGTCAAGCTAACTCAGTTCTGCATATTTGTATATTCTGAGCACCAGGAAAAAACGAAACCAGAAACGAACAGGGACAAAAGTATGAAAATACACAGAAATACACCGCACTCTTAAAGCTCATCAGGAGGGATGATGGATTTATGCCTGTCAATGCCATTTCATAGCCACTAAAAGCAGGCAAACACAAAGAGCATAATATGAGGATTCCTGAGATAATAGGCATTATCCCACCAATCATTTCTACTTTGTTTTGAGCTCCTCAGCTGAGCAGCAGCTAAACAAAACACAGATGAAAATGACAAACACCCTCTTCGTGTGATATTGTTTTAAAAACAAAAAAGCCCACCAAACTACCAAAAAAATTCCACAAGCAAGAAAACCACACTATGCATGTTTCAACTACACAAGATAAAAATTTCCTCCAAAGTTCATTATGCCAGCTATAATTATTGAAAGAAATACACTCTCACTTAAATAACTGAGAGCCACATGAGGAGGCTATAATTCAGATTAAAATTCAAGCTACAAGCCTAAAATTAGACTAAACCAATGCTGAAAAAGAGCAGATAAGTCAACTGAATGTCTTTTACTACTGCAGATCAAAAACTAAGCTTTGGATACTGACAAGTATTTCTACTGTTGAAGCAGAACAATTCTACTTGAACTCTCATACTTGCTGGTAAATATTTTAGTATGTATTTACACATGAAAAATTTGCATTCAAAGATAGGTTGTATTTCTTCCATAAGAAGTGAAATACCAACATTTCCTGCACAGAATGACCAAAGCATTAAAGAAGTTTCCCTCAAATTAGAACAACCTGTTAAAAAAAAGCATTTTCACAAATTATATTCCAACAATTAAGTATATGTATTCTTCACATGCAGGTTATTAATCTACTGTCATTTAGATTTCAGTGCAAATGATAAAGTATTTAGAAGACAAACTTTTGTTTTAAAAAGAACAAAGGGTTTTAACAACTACTACAGGAAAAAATAACAGTTGAATCCAACCCGTGTTAAAACTTCCACAGATTGCCACAAGAGCTATCACAATTGATTAAAAGAGAGTAAGAAATTCCATTCTCTTGGATTATATTCTGCTCTTTAGCCTGACAGTAAAACAGTTAAATTCCAACTTCAAATCAGTAATCAGGCTCTCTTTTTCAACCCCATGAAGACACTGGGGATTTCGATCTCAAATTCCTACAAGCAGAACAGACAGTCCATACTTGATCATTACAAACAGGCCAGAAATGTTTTATCTCATGCAAGCATTGATCTTGCAATTTAAGTGGAAAAACAGCATTAAAAAATTACTTGATTACCATGTTCAATACTATTTTATCTAGCACAGACTGGTAAGCTCTTACCTTGTACAGCTTTACTAATACTTACTGATAAAAATCTGCCTCTTTTGCTGCTTCTTCACACCTTTTCAGTGTCTTGGTGTGCTGGTTCTGCAGAGACTGTAGGTCTGACATGGCCTTCATACACTGAATCTTCAGCCTTTCATAATCATGATTTGGTTTTGGACTAGGCCTAGCATGGAAAAAGAATATGGGGTCAAACATCAGGTACTAAAGTGAATGGAAAGCCTGGGAAATTATTATTCAATAAAAAGATGCTACCACACAACTGTTGATATTTAGGTTATAATATGCATTAATTTAAATACTGACCAGTTCCAATTAAGATGCAACCACTAACACAAAAATCACTGACTTGAATTTATATTAGTTTTATACTGCGATGTAACATCTAATAATGGGATGATTCTGTCTAATTATCACTAACATGGCAAAAAATAGTACTGAACCTCCATGTGCTTCTCTTCTGAGCAGCAACACTACCACAGAACAGAACTTGCATTGATACAAGAACTAGTCCATCACAGCACACTCGGCTTTCCTGGGCCACCACAGTGAACTTGCAGTGACAAAGCCCAGACCTGCAGTGAGGAAAGCTAGAAGAGGCTGCCAAAGCCAGCTGGACTAAACAAAGCTTCTCATAGGCAGCAGCTGGACAACCTCATCTATAACTCCCTAGGAAAGCTAGTTAGGCTTGAGAGAAAGATTTCCAATGGGATATCAAACACACTTCTGTGCTGGCAGAGTTTGACTTTTTTGATCAAGTCATTGTGCTGAATTACATATCTGTTTGTGTACTACCATATTCTTTTAAGCTACCATAAGTAATGAGAAAACATGTCAGAATCTACCTCACATTTCCATAAGATAATTATTTGAACAAAATTTGGGTTATTAGAAATCTCCAACAAGCACTTTTCAGTAAACTGAACAAAATAAAAATCAGTCAACATAATTTTTTTACTCAAATTTTTTTTGGATGATTGGGAGAGAAATTTTCTAAAATAATCTACATGGTCAAGCAATTGACAGCACATATTATGTCTAGAATGTACAGTACTTGTACATGATAACTTTTTTTGTAGATTATAATAAATTAGATTTGTATATCATGCTAGGAACTAAATTAGCAGGATTATATCTTCTTGCTTTGTAGCTTCTAAAGGGACTAAGCTTCTCAAAGGGACTCTGAATCAAACTGTTCCTCCTCTGTACAGTCACAGCATTTTTGCACCATTGAATTTTCTAGTTTCAAAATGAAGCTTCTGACATCTGTCCCTGTATCATCTCCTGGGTCTCTTACAACCCCACAAGCAATGAGAAAAAAAGCAAGCAAACCATCAAAATAGAAAACTAATGCCTCCAAAAGCAAACAATTGCTTTCTAAATTAACTCTGCTTGTTCTCGTATCAGGTTTGCTCCGTTGCTGCACAGATCACTCTTCCTCCCTCAAACCTCAAACTCCCCCAAACGGCTTCTCTGTAAGCACAGCCTGAAAAGCAATCAGAATTTTCTTCATACAAAAAACAGCAACATGGATTCTGGAACTGAAATACAGCTGGCAACTGAACCAAAATGAATATGGTTTTGCACTACTGAAGTGGTTACAGTTGTTAAAAAAATAATAATAAAAAACCAAAACTTAAAGATATGCCAGCCACATCTGCTTCACAGATTTTCTGGGGGTGTGTGTATGATATAAGGTACTTTTTGGCAACTCAGTTGCATCTGGGTTGCTGAATAGTGAGGCCTTCAATTGTAACTCCTCCTTTTCTCCTTTCTCAAGAGAAGTGCTTCTGGGGAAAAACAAAACAAAAATTCCTTCCTTGATTAATAAACTTCACCAACAATTAAAATCCAAAATCACATAAAGTAACCAAACATTCAAGTTGTGCCTACAGGGCTGTCTTTTATGGTATTTTTAAATTCATTCTTGAGGGGTATCAAAAGCAGCATGTTACTCACAAAGTATTACGGACATCACCACAACTAGTGAAGGATTATTCTTTTAAAATACAGACCTAGTTAGCATAAGTTCAACTTGATTTGAAATGCTTACACACTTGACAGAATCACTAAAACCCAAGCTATTGATTTAAATTAGACCTCAGGGTGAAATTATTGAAAGTAGATACCATCTGTCCACCACGGTCTTAAATGACAGCATTAATTGGAGTACAGCTTAACTCTCAGCTGTAACATTAAGCTTACTGAGACCTATTAACAGATGTTCATATTAAACTATTAGGCCAGTCTGAAAGCTAGGGTGAAACTTGTTCTACAAGTCTAAAATCCATCACATGTGTTTCATATACTGCTGAAGTAACACTGACATTATGCTAAAAAAAAAAAAACAAAAAAACCCACAATCAAAACCAACCAACCAAAACCCAAACCAACATTAGAAAACCCAACAAACCACCTCAAACCACCTATAAACATATGGAGACCATGTAGGTAACTATACAAGTTAGCCAACCTATTCAGTGAGGAAGGACCAACAATGCCATCAATAACATTCTGCATTCTACTTATATACATGAAATAAAAACCACATGGATATCCTAGGCCATATGTTCCACACTGCTGTTCCAAGTCTTTATGTCTGAGCAAGAAAAACAGGAATAAGAGAAGAAGGAATATTGGTCAGAAGTAAAAAATCAAAACTGCTGCAAGACTACAGTCCATTATACCGCATGTAGTGGCTGACTCTTGTTTAAGCAAGACCACTCCAGTTTTATGCTAAAATAGCCCAGAAAATACTAAAAATCACATTTTTAATAAAGGAGAAGTATCAGTTACTAGTTTGAAAGCACTTCTTCAAACATTAACAAAATTTAAAATGTTAGTGTCGAAGACCCAACTGTTTTTCTGATATTTGTGTAAGAACTTCAAAAATCCTTCATGCTATAGTGGAATTACCCTGGCCATAAAACAAGGCCACGGCAAGACTGACATTTACATGTATCTGATGCTCACATAAAAGCTAATGCCAACCACAGGTCCAATTCTGTGGGCAGTCCTACCTTACAGCTTCCAAGGAGTTATCACTTACTATTGTAATTGCAACAACTATAGATTACACATAATACAGTCTCTTATGAAAGACAATTTTCAGGGGGTTTATTTGTGTTGTGGTTCTCTTCTAGTGTTACTATTATGTGGCTAATAACAGCAGGTTGAAGTCTGTGAAGTGCAACTTGAGCACGCTAAGTTATTTGGTCAAATCTTGGCCTGATCTCCAGCACACGTGCACACGTACTGTCACTGTCAATCCACAGGCACAGCACGAGCAATCCTACTCCTGTCCAGCAGGATGGCACATGCTGATCTGATTCAGCACATCACAACCCACTGCTGTGGCTCCTCTGCCACTGCCCTAGACGTAGTCAACCTTTGCTTTGGAAAACAGTTCTCTGTTTTGCAATCTCCTCAGCCAGCACAGTCCAGACTGCAAATGTGCTGTGAGCTGTTGTGAAGCATCCAAGGTGACGTGCCAAGGTCTGCCTCTGCACCACCTGTGTTTGGTACAGCCATAGCTACAGCCAGGAAAATAAAGCCAGGGTAGTAAAAGTCACCACCCACATCATCATCTCTCAGCTTTCACGCTTCAGTATTAACAGTTTACCAAGTCTGGGCTTCGACTCCTGGAAGGATGAAGATGAGTTTTATAAGGCGAAACAATTCAAAAAGTAAAACAAATAGCAGTATGATTTCAAAAAACATAAATGTCTATGCAGATGGGAGCAGCAGTTGCTTTTACACCGAAGGAAAAGGATGTCATCTAATAACATTCATTCATTTCCCACTCTTCAAATATTTGCTTGTTTGGAAGCCAGCATTCTCCATTTAATACGTACTGTCCAGGGACTGCCCAAATACAAGGTTTATTTTGATGGGCTGTTCTGGAAGCTGTCAAGATTCATGTTTTATACAACATCCAAATCCTACATTGAAAGCAAAGGATTGACTTGAGAAAGAGAAAACTAGGGCAGCCTAGAGGACAGCTCATCAGAACTTTATTAATAGCATCCTGGATTATGCAGAAGATTATTGTGAGCTGTAAAATCCTCTATGCCTAAGCTCTAGTAACTTCAAAGAGGAAACCCTTCTATTTAACTAACTGGAAGCTGAGCAGAAGATGTTGACATTTGACAATCTTTTCCTTTCCCATCCCCACAATGCTTTGAGCTGGTTACATAGAATATGATACTCTCAAAGGAGCCCTCAGAACTCAAGGAGGGAGGAAGCATTAAGATGAGAAGCTACTGAATTTATAAAATCTCCAAATTCTCTCAAGACCAGTTCACTGGTTCAAATCTTAACCTTCTCATACAGACAAAAAGTTTAATTAACCACCTGACGACACACAGACACAACTGATTAAGTAACAAACAACAACAACAAATCATTAAAGTTCAGCAAATGTACACATGATGGCAACACCTCCCAGTAAATCTGTTCTTTGCTCTTATTTCAGATTCAGTGACACACAATTTTTTTCCAAGGTTCTATACACGTACAGGCAAAAAGTGCCCAGTGCACCCAGACACATTTAAACATTAGCAGATCTTTAACCCTGCAAAATAAATTAATTCTATTGCCTACCCAATACAAGTCTTATTTACAATTAACTCATACTCTGAGTACTGTCTTCCTCATAACAACCCCCAAATTAGAATGAGCTGGACAAGTCTGCTGGCTGTTAAATGACTTAAAAAGCATGTTCAGTGGAGGAGAATGCCTTATTCTCAACATATTTCTGCTACAAGTTCCCCAACATATGTATACTAGAAAGCTGATCTCCTAAAAAACACTTACTCCACTCAGCAGAAATCCAAACCTGTCTCCTTGCAGAAGCATAGGAATAGCTGAGATTTTTTTTCCTCTCCTCATTTCTGTTCTCCAGCCAAGTATTCTGATCTATTTCCCTTTCTTCTCTCTTGTTTTCAAAACACCAAATACTTCATCCACTATCTTCTTTCTCTTCCCACAACAAAGCTCATGAAGCCTAAGCAGCTTCTTCGCTTTCTTTTCTCAACACAGAGATGAAAACTTCTCCCCTCAGTCTCAGGGAGAAAACTGCTGGACAAAGTGGGATAGACACCCGACAGCAAACTCTGAAACACGGATGTAGTCACTTCACCAGGATGCAAGTATGTTATAAGCAACATGTATACATGGCAAGCTCCTTAATGCTTTCCAGGCAAGCAGGTGACAAGGCACCTGAAAACACTACTAAAGACTAAAGGAAAATGTGACATTTCCTCTCTGTTTACCTGCAGTCATCGAAGGTTGACCCAGGAGATGAAAGGGCAAGCTGCTTGCGTAGCTCATCTCGCTCCCGAGTCACCTGACGCAGCTGATACAAAATTGTCTCCAGCTTCTCACTCATTTGTCTCGTGTCTATCACGGGTGGGGGAGATGATGCTTTACCAGTCGTACCTGATGAGAGAAGAATACTTGGCAGTGAGCAAATGCCTCAAAAGAACAATACAACTTTAGTAAAGTAGTGAACACTAATGTTAAAAAACGTGTATTATTGTCTGCAGAATGCTGTTCAAATATGAAGCAATTCATATAAGTTTTCATCAGTGAGTTAAAAGAAGAATAATTCCTGTCAGATCCCATGCTAGCAGAAAGTCCCTGTGTTGCAAGGTCAGTTTGCATGTGTAGGTTCCTTGCTTACTCAGGAATTTACAAGCAGCTTAAAAGGCAAGGCAAGCTAGCAGTAACAATTGCAAAGACCTCAGAAACTGACATACTGACAGAAGTCATAGGTTAAAAAGTTACTTAAAATAAAGAACAATGCCCATGCTCAGAAACAACCCCAAAAAATGAGTAAAATTCACCCATATCAACTTATTCCAGTGATAGCAAAGAAACTGCTACAAGCACAGGAGATCTTTTCCTCTTCCTTTTTCTAGCAGCACAAAAATACCATTCTGCCATGGGCTACAGAAAACATTTACTTTTAATGCAATTCTATGCTTTCACTTAGCACAATTTCTCAGTCTAGTATGCGAAGTTAAGGATTGCACTTAACAACAAACCATGAAAACTGGGTTCCATTTTTAACAACACTGGCTAGCACAAGCAAATTACAATCACTAGAACTAGACTACACATCGAATTTCCTCTAAGGGGCAGTCATACATTAAAGTCTTTTGTGGAACTTGTTAATTCTCAGCTTTCCTAATATCAGAGTTGAACAATGACAGCTACTGTCCTCTTAGACAACTGTGAGAGCACAACGATGTCTCCTTCCCAAGAGAAGAGAGTCTGGTATATCACTTCCTAACAACTGCTGAGAAGTAATTCAAGTCTAATTTTAAGTTCTGCTCACTCAAAATTAAGTTGTAAATGTAGTTTTGCTCATGTGTTTCTCAGACACATGAGAGCAGACTCAAAGATACAGATCACAGATGTGAGAGTTAAAGGTTTAAATGTATATAGGTGATTATTTTCTACCTGAAAGCGAAATTTTAGAAATAGTTTGCAAAATTATACAACTGAAACAAGTTGCTGACGTATGTATAACTTGTTAGGATGTACCTTTATTTGGCCTTTTTTTAGTTAATTAAGCAGCAACAGAACGGAAAAACAATGCTCTCCACTCACTGTCTTTTCAAAGAAAGAAACTCAAAATTATTTCACTGTTTCAAATTCTAATTAATTGCAAGGATTTGCTTTTTATCCCTAAACCCAGTTCATGAAGGGTTTTGCAGAATGTAAAAACCCCCTCCAACTTTTCAGCAAAACTACCTGTGCTTTGAAGCTCCACATCAAAGTAACTGCAGCGTCAGGGCTATCATATGTACAGCATCTACAATAAGAGGATCCCTGCTTTTATACCTTCCAGCTGCTACTGTAATGAGAATTTATGAGCACAGACTGTTCTTTTTAATCTAACTATTGCCTAATAATGTATGTAAATGCTCTAATAGCAAACTGAAGAAATAAAAAAACAGCAGGAAGAACGTGCATTCTGGAAAAAGACATAAACTCACATCACTCTGAAGAATTCTCAATGCAGGCTGCTTTTCCTACTACTTTGTTTCAGTCCTGCATCCAGACAACCTCCTCACCCATCAGGACTAATGATTTCACACTTCGAAAATGGAGTTATCCTTTCTTTTAGATGTGAAATATTCTACATATTTTTATGGCAAGAAACCAGCAATAATACACATGATATAAGGGATACAGAGAATAAATGAAGAAAAGAACTATACAGATACAAAGATTCAGAACATATATTCATTTGAAAGAGTTCGGACACATCAATGAAAAAGGAATTTCATAAACAAACAAAAGGTAGAGGCAGACAAATCAAATTCAAGTTCTGAGAAGCTGCATGGTCTTGGATAAAGTCAGTGACAACCTGCTCACCATTTCACTTGAGCTGACATACACATAGAGGATGTGTAACATGGAAAAAATCCCCTTCTCATCCTTACAGAGAGGTTAAAAACCTTATGTCATGCTGGGGCTGTTTGCAAGCAGAACAGATGAACAGGATGCAAGAGGTCAAGAGGAAGGAGGAAATGAATCAGGAAGGCTGCAGTGCTTTACAGGGAGGAAAGGAACAATGTCCATCACTACTGTCCGTGCTAACCCAGCAGCAGTCCCAAGGACAATGCCTGCTACACAGGACCTCGACAGGCACCCAACGGCTGCCCTGGGCATCCTGAAGCACAGAAAAAGCAGGCCAGAGATTTACCTCTGCTCCTCAGCCTCCCCTGACAGCTTTAACAGCATCACACTGACAATCTTCTTCAGGCAAGAACATTTGTGCACAGTCCCAAAACTGTGCCAAGAAAGAAAAGTCTGCTTTAAATAAAGATGGGCTAATTAGCCTTAGGAAAGAAGCTTTTCACAATTGTGAAACCATTTGTCTTAGTACCAAAAGGGGTTATTTTTCATTAACTTGTCAATTTTTACAAGTACATCAACAGATATTTTCGTCCCTAATGCAACAATAATATTGACACATAATATCAGCCACGAGATGTACACCTATTAAGCACTGTAAAAACAAAGATCAATGCAGTTCTTCCCAATCCTATCCTTAGGAGGAGACTCAAAATTTATCTTTGTTTCATTTCCTAACAGGCTTCTATTTTCAATAGCTGTAAAAAAGTCTTGTAAAGCTTAAATCAGATTTCTGTATGCTTAAAAAATGAACACACATATTCAGTAAAATCCTTTTTCACCAGAAAAATTCCAGTCTTGGTTTCTTTTAAAGGAGCTTTCATAGCTGAATGCTAAAATCCTTTTATTGCATCTGACATCTTGATGCAGCAGAAGGAAAGTGACCTGTGCTTCCAGCTTCATATTCTTTTTCCATCTGACTGCATATTTTGCACAGAAATACTTCCTTTTTGTACTTCAACCAGTCAAACATCTTAAAATGCACAAGCCTGAAGGCTGAATCTCCATTATCCAAATTATGCCACCTTTCAGTAAGTCACCTTCTTTCTCAGACAACTTGGATTTCTGAAAAGGCATTTCCTGCATGTCCTGCCAAGTAACTCATTCATGTGCTTCCATAAGCCTCACAACTCCTTTCTGACACGAGCAGCACTTGGGTTCTCAGGACTGGACTGCCTGGAAGTCACTGCCTGGCCAGTCTCCAGGTGAGCAGCGCTCACTGAGTCCTGGAGCAGGTGACAGCAGGGATGTGCTGTGTGGAGAGAAGGCTCTCTGCTCCTAATGCAGTACAGCCAGTACATCCTGAGCCTGCACTGGCTTCAGTCAAAGTGAGATTTTGCAGGATTTCCATCACAGATTGTATGCAAGAAAAGCCTTAAAAACAGAAGCTGGAGCAATCTTATCTTCCTTATTATAGCCCAAATGCTGGACTTCACAGAAACCAAAAAGATCCATTACTGTAGCAAATACTGTATATAATTCTTGATGATTAATCAACAATGACTGAAGAGATAATATGTCCACACAGAAACTACTGCTTAAGAAATTAAGTTCCTGTGTGGAGAAAGGGTAGCATATTTTTCAAAGAATAACAGAACATTTTAACAGAAACAGGGCTGGAAAACTTATTAACCTGACCAAAATATACCATAATGCCAAATGAATATAATGTTGAGATAAGAAAATAAGTACCAATGCATAAACAGCCAATTTAAAGAAATACCATTAACATATTCTGAGTTATAATAAACTCCTCGGTCTTCGAGAAATAAACTTGTATGACAGATCCAACACACTCAGAAGGCAATCTGTCACAAGCTGACAGAACGTCTTAATTTTACAATTATTATTCTTAAACTCATAAATTTGTGCTCCTTCCTGCTTGAAAACAAACAGGAGACTACTCATTGTACAGTCAAGCCTTTTCCATTGTTTTCATTCATAAAAAAGAAAAACAACAGAGATGTTCAGGATATTATTTCTTCATGGTCTCGTAAATCATGACAAAGTGTTAAAAAATACTTGCAAGATGTATTGCAAAGTATGACCAACAGGGTTTCTCCTCAAGCTAGGGAAGGTATGGAGAGTAAAGACTTATGCCTGATGTGGGAAAATGCAGTCTAAAATATTTAATTTCTTTCAGTAATTTATGAGCACTAGAAGAGTGCTTTACATTCTAAATTACATTCTAGTTATCATTTAGATATATTTCCTCAGATGTATCTTTTGAAGTGATTATGAAACAGCAGAGAGCACAGAACAGAATTGCGTGCAGGTAAAATAAAACACTAGAAAAAACAAGGAGCAGTACACTGAGGAAGGAAAAAGGAAATGTAGAATAATGAACTGTAGAAACAGTTTCAACTGACAGACAAAAAACCAAATAGATTATGAAAGCAGTGACAACCATGTTACAAGCAAGGACAAAAGGATGGGCAGCATTTCACTATATTGTTTCAATTCAGAATATAAAAACTTAAACAAAGCAAGCAGCATATAAAATAAACTTTCAGCTTCAATAAGCTTAAGACTATGGAAAAAACTGAACAGTGGTTCTAGGAAGGTCAACATGAAAAAAAATCTATAACCTAACACTAAGAAATAGCAGAGGAGATGGGGGACAGAGGGGAAAAGGCAGACACATCCGTTTGAGAAGTCTGGGCAGAACTTTGCTGAGCTGAAATACAACCGAGAATAAAATCTGTTACCAGGACCAAGGCATGCACAGCTGAAGCTTCTGGTTTGAATTCACAGGAGCTCCCTGCCTCAAACCCCACCTCTGTCAGGCTTAAAACTGTGTACTGAAAACACATTGAAGTGTCCACACTGAACCCAAAGGGGACAGTGACAATGGTCACCAGCTGAACACCAACCAAGGGGATGAGACTCCTCCTGCACTGCATGTCACAGCACGTGTCACAGCTGAGACGGCCACGATACACAGAGTACCATCATACAATTTCAGAAAGCTTCAACCCACACAGAGTAACAGCAGGTCATCTCAGAAGGCTGCAAGCATCTGCCCTTTTTGTCCTTTAGCCCAACCTTTTATACCCTCATGTTCATGCATTGCACCTGTGTGCCCTCTGTTCCCTTTGGTGATTGGTCAGTGCACCTGGGCAGTCCAGGGCTCATTGCTGTCAATGCTGCTCACCTGCTGCTCACAGCTGCAGCCCATTGGGGATGAGGCCTGGCTGCAGCCCCACTCCCAGTTACCACAAACTGGGCACCTACAACTCCATCCTTATATTTTCTCCTGTACGAGTTGTGAGCACTGACTCACCACATCAACTTGAGAGCTCCAAAAGAAAAACACTGTCACCAAAATTATTTCCTAAATGCACTGACTGATAAAGGGTCTCAAGGAGCAGTAAAGACACCATGCTCCAAGGGTGCTGTCTGGAGTGCAAGAGATGGCTATTGACATACACTATTTCCACTCAAATCATTGCAGACCAACCAAATCTTCAGAAATTTATCCATGGAGCTGCCAAATGTTAAGAAGATAGTATAACAAGCAAAATTCCATTAAATGGTCAGCTCTATTACTAGTGGTTCTCTCACCCCACTGTCCCTTCTTCAAGACTGCATCAGTATAAATGAGCAAAGTCAACTTTTCTACTGTTATGTTACTTTTTTTTGAAAAAGGGCATGATATCCATGGAGTAAACTCAAGTACATTTGAAGAGAAAGAGGGTGAGAGAACTCTGTACATGACTAATATCAAACTGCAGCTGCCTGAAAACGGACACCAAAGAACACAGCAATAATGTCCTCTTATTACTTAAGAGGAGATGTTTATTAACACACACACAGAAAATCATCTGGAGATCAAGGATCAGTCCTAGAGACAGTTACATGATTTGCAAACAGTAAAACCAGAGAGTGAAATTTATTTTAAGTGTGTGGAAGTGTTTATTTCCAAGGTGAAAGTGTTTCCAGCAAACTAAATGGGTAGTTTACTACATAGGAAATAAATCTAGATGAAGAGTTTTAATTCAATCATTGAGACCAAATTTTACAGGAAAACAACTTCTGAATAGAAAGAGTGATTGGTGAGGAGGCCAATGGAACATGGCAGGCAATTACTGCTGCACAGAAAAGGACTATGTGGTGTTCTGGTAGTCTTCCTAGTACCTTTCCTGATACATTCATGGCCTTTCAGCAAGGGTAATATTGTCACTTTTTCCTTGGTGTCTTTAGCAAATATAAACTTTGTGTCAGTAAAAAAAAAAAAAAAAAAAGGCTGTCAGGGAAAATAAATAACTCTTTCAGACAAGCAGAGTGTTTATTTTTGTTTCACCTGCAACTGAACAGTTCCTGTGAATAGTGAAAACAATTACTTTGTTACATCCAGCTGTAGAAAGTATGAAGCAATAAACTGAAATCACAATAACATGAAAGGACACTTGTCAAAATGGCCAACATGAAAATGAGGAGTGAAAGACTAACATTGTTTGGGAAGGAATCTGATGGGAGGGTAGGAATGTTTGCTTTGGAGTAAGAATTAAGGCTCTCAGATTAAGCAACTCGAAATGCAATTAGTGAAAAACTATCTGTAAATAGCCTGTCAGGCTGATAAACTAGGTGTTAAGCAAGGAAATACTCTCAGTTGAAGTGAAAAATTGGCCAACTTGGTGGAGACAGATCTATGACCACCTGATGGCTGCAAGGAAAGGCATAAAACTGTAGAGCTAGTGGTGGTGCTCATTACAGATTGTCCATGGCATGGGGCTTCAAACTAGATGATCCTAACGTTCCTTCCAACCCAAACCATTCTAGGATTCTATGCAAGCTCCCACAGCAAAATCCCACACAGTGATACAAACAGAGAAGAGTAAGAAAAAACAGTTTTGATGAAAAAGTGATACCATTTGCAAAGAACTGAACAGCTGGAAAAGTAATAGTTTGTTAAAAGAGAAAGTTGCTAATATGCAATCTGGAATGAAGAGGCTACAAGATTGACAGCTGTAATCAAAAGAATGCAAAGAGGTCTGGCTGTGGAAAGAATAAATTTATACATGTGGAAAGATGAAAGGTCTTTTCCATTCCAAAATTCATCTTATTAGGAACTCAGTATACTTTTAAAGAATGGAAGACTATGCAATGCTTTTCTGTTAACAACTCCTAACAAAAACTATTATGGAGGATCTTCTCAGAGTCATAGCCTGTCACCTGCATGCAAGCTACTGTGTTCCATTAAAAAACATTTCATAAAACCAAACCAGAACAAAACCCAAACATCTGTGCATTGAGGACGGGAGGAAAAAACATTTTTAAAGCACTAAAGAAAAACTCTGAAGCTTCATTATGGTACTACGATAGGTAAAAATGGCTTGATTCTAGAACCCAAATTCCTGTCATGGCATCAAATGTCAAATTATTAAGCACACTATACAAACTGCCACTTTTAAAAATAATTTTTAAAAACAGGGTCTTGATTCTGTTTTCTATTCCTCTCTGTTATCATGACTGGTCAAGTGGGAGACTTGCCAGGGACTGTCACATAGAGTCGTGTTACTGGTTTCTATCCAATTCCCAAGTGACATTGTTGTTCTGTGCTTGGCACGGCAGGCACTAAATCTCCATAAATAATTGTTCTCATATCAGAGACACAGAGAGTTTGATGAGCACAGGAAGTGGGCAGATGAAGGATGCTTTTATTTACACACAAAAATCTTTGTCATTGGCCAAGAGCAAAGAGAAAGGAAATACAGAGAAAGACCATGACAATTTAATGAGGATTTGTTCCTTTGAGGGGACAAAGCTGGGGCTGACAGACAGTGGTGGTATTACACCATTACAGGAGTTTATGCTGTACCTCTTCTGGAAATTAACCGTGAATATTTGCTCTCCGTACCATCAAAATCACCTGTTTTACACGCACGGCATGAATTTTATTACTACATCAGAAAGAAATGGAGGCAAGCAAAAGAGGAAAAAAAATACTGCAATCTAAATTCATTCTGAACAATGAAGAGTATACACAAGAAAAACCTGCTGTCACTCTGCATTTTTACTTACATACAGATAGAAATGAACAAAAAGGCAGAGTTTCTTCTCCAAGGCTGCTAACCTGCTGTTATATGGGAAGGAGGGAACTGGCTTCCACTCAACTGCTTATGCTATCACACGCACATGAGGATGGAAGTTTATTTTTCTTGCATCCCTCATGCTCTGCAAGCCCCATAGAGGCAGGGAAAGAGGAAAAAAAGCTTGGATGACAACAGGGCACTCAGAATAGACTAGCCCTAAGCTCATCTCTGAGTCACATTATGCGAATTGCATCACTCCTTGCTCTGCTCTTATATTGACATTACTGAAGACTGAGAAAACCCCAGAATATCCATTTGTTCCCCATACAGAAGCTGCTGGATCATTCATATGCTGGTTCATTCATCTGTGCTGCTGCTCTCCATGCTTGTTGCACTCTCGGCTTTCAAAGAGAGAATCATACCTGCACATACACCCAAGACTTGGGTACACCATGGGTTTATATAGTGATCAAATGACGCTGTCTTATCTTTCTCTCTTCCTTTCAAAACCCTAACACTATGCTTTATTTATTGGACAGAGACTGCGACCATGTTTTCTCAGAACTATCTTTTAACAACAATCTTAGTTCTGTTTAAGATCAGAGTATTTTTCTGGAAAAAACCTCTTAGATAGGAGTATTTTTCTGGAAGATTAGCCCATTGTTATATACCTTAAGCTTCATAAATTAACTCCAATCCATGATAGTTGTAAAATGTATAGCAGCATCTCCATTTCACAACTTCCTGACTTACTTGGAAGTATTTCAGAAAAAGATCATTTAATTAAAAATGCTGGCAGCAGAATCACTTCTAACAATAGCTACGGTAATTAAGGTTTGGGAAGAAAAGATGAAGCATGTGGACATACTAGTCTCTAGTTACATTTATGAACTATGGAGTCTAAAGACTACATATGAAAGATGGTATTATCTCTCCTAATTAGACGATGCTAAGCTTAACCATCTGGGCGTACTTAGTGGCCCCAAAACCTTTCACATTTCCCCTAAAAAGTCCAAAGTGCCAATCTGGTTCTGAGCTACTCAACAAACAGGATCAAGGTATTAATTTTAAACCAGTGTTTCGAACACAGCTATAATAAAATAGATCCCTTATCTTTCCTGTGAGGAAGGTCTGTGTGAGTGGGGAACTAAAAATACTCCTTCATATACATGTGTGTGCACATATAACTACCAATGTCAAACTGAACGTATTCAAAAGCTTGCACTGTCTCCAAACCATGATGTATTTACCTTTTTCACTGATGCATTCACTTCATAGCTTAAACTTACCATTTCTACAGCACAGAATTACCCTTGTGAAAATTATTTCAGTGAGATGGGGCAGATGCATGTGAAATTCCTCAAATGCTACAGCACCTCAGAATATTTTAGGATTCCATTCAAACAAGTCATATGAAGCCTTAGGGGAGCTGGCATGCAGGCGGATTCAGTTATGATGGTTCATCATTCAATAAATCCATCAGTATTAAAATAATCTTTGAAGTGACTTGCAAAGATGTCTATTAGTATATGTCAGTTATTAAGGAATTTTTCTATTGATACTGGATCACAAAAAATATTGTCTCTTGTAGAACAAGATGTGAGGGTGAGAAAACAGTTGGAGCAAAAATCAGACTCATTAATAACACGTCTATAATCACACCATAAAATAAACATGCCAGCTTCAAACCAAGAATTCTCCTGGCTGTTAATCTCTTAAATATTAAATACCAAGCTCTCATGAATTACAGACAATAGGAGATCACAATTTTTGTTAATAGCAGGGCACTTAATTTTCAGGTCATAAAACTCCTTTGATCACTGCAAACTCCAAACACATACATCCATTCTGAGGACAGCCTCTTATGCCAAGTGCACAGATCCAAATTCAGTATGAACTTCAGGATCTTAAAATATGAACAAAATATAGTTTGTGGGAAGGAATATAAAAAAAATTTGAACAAAATTAAGATTCAGTGTGCCACTCCTTTTTAAAATTAGGAACATTGAACTAGACAGTACCACCTGCATTTTTCCTGTCTCAGCCATCACTTCATCCAATTATCCCACAAACTTACTGGATTTCATTTTAGAATAACTACCTTCTTTAGAAGGTGCCTTTCTGATTGTCCTAAAAATTTAGGAACTTTTTCCTTTCTATTTCCAGTCCCCGGTTTATTCGCAGCAAATTAAATCTACCATTCCTTCAGCATACAAGCATACAAGTGTGGTCTTGATTAAAATCAAACTAACGTGTCACAGCTTCCAGTATTTTCAGTAAATAGTTCATTCAGGCCTAAAATCTTGTTCCTGCTTGCTGGAGTTAAAAGTTCAACTCAATGACTGCAACAGATGTCTACCCACATCCTTAAAAAGACAACTGACTTGCCTGGTGGTGTCAGGGAAGTCTACAGATGCCTGACACAACATTGGAACTTTAAATATGCAAGAGCCTGCATTCCCTATCCAGGGCAAATGACTTCTACACTGATTTCACAACAGAAGATATTTGTAAAAGTAAAGATGAGGAAAACTGACAGCTAATAGAGCTGCTCCAAGGGCATCTTGTGGACAAAACACCTCTAATAATGTTTCTTATACCCTCAATTTTTTTCCTGAGTATTTTGTCTTTTCCAATGATTTTAAAACAGAGAAAATGAAGCAATTAATTGAACATACGATAAAAAATGCTAAAGCTTGCAGACACCATCAAAGGTTTAAAAAGCTATGGCCTTGGCTAACATTATTTATAACTTCTATGATATTTTTGACTCTGACCACAATTTTCACATCTACATAAATATACACATACACATATACACATGCTTTTATATATTTTCATATGCCCAGATTTGTGTAAACACAATGTTGCTATTTTCAGATCATTTTAGTAAGTAACACAAAGCATAGTTACATCATTTAATATATCCAAATGTAACAGATTTTACATGCAGCAACTGCAGCCAGCCATGAAAAGGCTTAGCTTGCACTGCACAAAAGTACCCTTGTTCCTGGCAAAGATGGATGGGTACACCTTATAGTTCAACTTCTTTGATTTTACAACCAGATCCATCTATCCTTCCCAGAGGCAAACTTACAAACTTGTTCTCCCAGTTCCCAAAAGACTTATATTAATGCTGTACTCACCAATGCTGCTCAGAGAACTGCTGCTTTCAGAGTCAGAAGGCATTATGGACAGCACACTGTAAGTAGACCCTAGAATCAGGAAAATAAAAACACTATTACTTTTTCTCCCCCTTTTCCTCTCTCCAAAGAAAGCTATGATTCATTTCCTTGATACTGTAGTTGCCAAATAAATTAACTAAAATTATTCAAATTATTTAAATTACTAAATTAGAGAGAACACACATCACTGAAACATGAAAATCTAACAGGCAAAGTATAATTTGTAAATGAACATTGCACTGTGCACTTTTTGTGGTAGAAAACCATTTTGGATAACATTGTAAAAATGAGTTCACCAAGATATTAAATACATTGGTTATTTCAGACAGACTGAAAATACAGAGTTTCCTGTCTATTACAGATGATTAGGAGTGATACTTGTGACAATAGTGGCAATCTATTTTGGTTTCTCATGTCTTTACACGTACCAACTCCTAGTGCATTGTGTAACTGATTTGTACTCTTATTCTCAAACGTCATTCAGACGTAAAAATTTCATTTAATTTGTAAATAAAATTTGCTTACATCCATTTGCAACTTTCAGTATGTGGTCTTAAAAGCAAGAACTCACAAAGCAGCAAGTTTTGTCATGTATTAATACATCAATAGACAGTGAAGCCTTTCATTTTAGCTATTTTAGAAGTATGCTAGATTTTATTTACCAGAAGAACTAGAAGGACAGGTCCTGCTTCAAAACATTAACTAAACAGCTCCACCACCCCTCACAGACAGGATAAACACATCATAGTACCAGGCAATGATTATGTACCAAAGCCATTAGAAATCCAGGCTGCCAGGATGCAAGAGCTGTGCTCACAACAGCCAAGCTCTAAGACCATTTCAATACTTCCAGGAGCTCGCTTTCCTATAGTCCCTCCTTCTTATATTCCAATATTTTTCTCTTCTAGTTTCTTTGAAATTAAGAAATAAAAGCTGAGAAGCAGCAGGAGTAACTGCATGGAATAGACTGAAGGAATGATAGGCTAGAAAAAAAGAAATAAATTAGTTTTTCTTCATCTCCTCTGCTTTTTACTAGAGAAAAGCATGACATCTGTAACTACCATGGTGTTAGAGGAATGAAAGGCAAGATGTGATAAAATAATTCTACTAACACAAGTAATAACAGAAAAATCAATTTAAAAAAGAAAAAAAGAATTGAAAAGAAGCAAGAAGAACTGTATCTTGAAGTAGACTGGTTAATCTCTGACAAATCTCTATGAAAAGTTATTTGAAATATATTGGTTACAAATAATTCTATTCAATTGTAGCAGATGTAATTTTTTTGTTTTGTTCAGATTTTTAAACAAAACACACAACAAGTACATCACTGATACACTGTCTGGCTGCAGAAAAAATCTGTTACACATTTTTGCTTCTATTTCAGACATTTCCAAATTTTAACTATTTAAGCTGTATTCCTATTTAAATTAAAAAAAATTATTAAAAGCAAAATAATTTCCACATTAGATATATTTAACCTCTTTGCATATTCAAACTCATATGACTTGCAGTATTTCTCACAGTCTGGAGCTAGAGTGATTAGAATCACAAGGAAAGTTGAAAAAAAACAAATCAATATATCAAACAGACTAGGACATCTTTATGACAGACAACATGTACTGAGATTGTATCAAAACTGTGTGGGACTCAGGCACAACAAAATCTTGTGCCAGGAAGTGACACTTAATTATGCTCAGCAATTGAAGGCAAAATCGCCCAGTGCCTCTAAAAGATTACACAGGAGTTCCACACCTAAAGCAACTTGTAGTAATTGTTAGCTGCTTTTGCTTTTAAGAGTGAAGAAATACAAGACTCAAAATCTCATCATCTTAACTGATAAACTTTTTATTTATCTTCAAGACACTGATCCTCTCTGTCTTCTTGTCCTGCACTACAAGCCAGAAACAAGACTTAAGATGAGTTAAACTCTGCTCTCTGGAATGGACAGAAAGGTTTTGTGAAGCTGACTTCATCAGTGGAGAAACATGACTCTCCAAACCAATGTTCTTAAAACATGAGCTCCTATTTGTAGACGCAAGATGCGGTATGCATGGCATGCTATCAAGAAAACCTACAATTGTGAAGAGAGGAGGAATCATCTGACCCATTCATAATTCTTCACTTCCAACAACAACAACAATCTAGTAACATTGTCTGGTTTTGTTTTGTTTTTAAATTACACAGGGTACAAGTTCATTATCTGTAACAAGTGCCACCTTTGTTATCAGAAGCAGCATTAGTAAGCATCAGAAACAACAACCAAAGGTCTCTACACAACTGTCACAATATTAAAATTCATCTTAAGGTACTGTACTGACACACATCCTTGTCTTAAATCCAGGCTGAAGTGGCATTGTGCTTCACATATTTTGCTTGATCAAACCAGCAATACATCCTTGGTACCGGCAAATGCTTCAAGAAATATTGCCCCACTCATCAGGATGCCTCCTCACACAAACAAAAACACTCAAAATAGTCCCAACAGCAATTTAGATATGAAAAGAAAAAGAAAAAGAAAAAGAAAAAGAAAAAGAAAAAGAAAAAGAAAAAGAAAAAGAAAAAGAAAAAGAAAAAGAAAAAGAAAAAGAAAAAGAAAAAAAAGGCACAGGCTAGTTTCTACAACCAAAAGCACTAGAAGACTCTGTTTATTTGTAAGCACAACCATGGTATTCTAATAAATTTGTTGAAAACTCACCCTCCCCAAAAAGCATTTCCCACTTTATTTCCTATTCTTAATGTTTTCTGACTGTCCATCCTGTCAAATTGCACTAAAAGAAAATAAGATCTGAACACTAAACTCAATAAGAAGCCACAAATCCTTTCTTAGATAAATGTTGAAAGTGCTTCACATCTAGTTCACATGCTTTTCACCACATTTTTCCAAATAGTTGACTTGAATCTTTTTCTGTGAGTATTCACTTCGCATAGTGAAAGCCCCCAGTGGTAAAACTTGCTACATTTGATTTCAGTTCGCTGACTTATGACAATTGCTGACATGCTCCTAAAGTTCAAAATTACACCTTGCAATGACAGGATTCTGGGAAACACAGTAGAACCTATACCTACTTAAAAATAGAAATAAGAAAAAACCCCAAACCCAACAACTGCATCAACAAAAAACCCAAACCAACCAAACAAAAAAACCCCAAAAGCACAAGCAAACCAAAAACCAAACATATCTTTTACAGATACATATTTATACAGTGAGGGAAAATACATAACCATCCTGTCTTTACATGGCAAACTTGCTTTCTCTTTTAGTTATCCAGACATAAGCTTTGGATCAGTTCCTGCCTGTATTAAACAGCTTTAGCAGAGCACAGGGATTTAGAANGCTGACTTCATCAGTGGAGAAACATGACTCTCCAAACCAATGTTCTTAAAACATGAGCTCCTATTTGTAGACGCAAGATGCGGTATGCATGGCATGCTATCAAGAAAACCTACAATTGTGAAGAGAGGAGGAATCATCTGACCCATTCATAATTCTTCACTTCCAACAACAACAACAATCTAGTAACATTGTCTGGTTTTGTTTTGTTTTTAAATTACACAGGGTACAAGTTCATTATCTGTAACAAGTGCCACCTTTGTTATCAGAAGCAGCATTAGTAAGCATCAGAAACAACAACCAAAGGTCTCTACACAACTGTCACAATATTAAAATTCATCTTAAGGTACTGTACTGACACACATCCTTGTCTTAAATCCAGGCTGAAGTGGCATTGTGCTTCACATATTTTGCTTGATCAAACCAGCAATACATCCTTGGTACCGGCAAATGCTTCAAGAAATATTGCCCCACTCATCAGGATGCCTCCTCACACAAACAAAAACACTCAAAATAGTCCCAACAGCAATTTAGATATGGGAAGAAAAAGAAAAAGAAAAAGAAAAAGAAAAAGAAAAAGAAAAAGAAAAAGAAAAAGAAAAAGAAAAAGAAAAAGAAAAAGAAAAAGAAAAAGAAAAAGAAAAAGAAAAAGAAAAAGAAAAAGAAAAAGAAAAAGAAAAAGAAAAAGAAAAAGAAAAAGAAAAAGAAAAAGAAAAAGAAAAAGAAAAAGAAAAAGAAAAAGAAAAAGAAAAAGAAAAAGAAAAAGAAAAAGAAAAAGAAAAAGAAAAAGAAAAAGAAAAAGAAAAAGAAAAAGAAAAAGAAAAAGAAAAAGANAGAAATAAGAAAAAACCCCAAACCCAACAACTGCATCAACAAAAAACCCAAACCAACCAAACAAAAAAACCCCAAAAGCACAAGCAAACCAAAAACCAAACATATCTTTTACAGATACATATTTATACAGTGAGGGAAAATACATAACCATCCTGTCTTTACATGGCAAACTTGCTTTCTCTTTTAGTTATCCAGACATAAGCTTTGGATCAGTTCCTGCCTGTATTAAACAGCTTTAGCAGAGCACAGGGATTTAGAAACTGCTACAGTATATACTTGAGAACCTTAAGAATCTCATTTCCTTCTATTTTCAACAACTAGAGCAAGTCAAATTTCTTTAAGTTATTACAGTCTTTATTAATCAGATTACAGGAAGGCCACTTAAGAACTCACAAATTCAGGAAAGGAACTTGTTGCTTAAGTGTGGAAGCCACCTCCAGGGACAACAAAGAACTGTGCTCCAGTTTGCTTTCATCTTTCATACAACAGCCACACAGAAAGAGGGATAGGTATTTTCCTTGCTAAGAAAGACAAGGATGGTGGAAAGAGGAAAAAAACCAGTAAGAAAACAAAAACAGAGAAGAGTTACACGTCCTGAGAAGACAGCAACTATCTAAACCAGCAATATCCTTATCAGCAATATCAAATCAAGACTGGTGGAATTAAACTAGTCATACAAAATGAAAACAGAACATTTCTCTCTTCTGTCTTTCTAACTTCTGAATTGTGAAACACCATGTAACACTGGACATCACCTGTTCTTAAAGGAGAAACTAAAAAAAGCCAAGTCAACTAATCTCCAAATAATGTCTCCAAAACAAGCTTGCACTTGGCATCTTCTGTAAGAAAGTAGTACAAAGGATCGAGTATGACATCTTCTAGGATATTACTGAATGACTTGTGAGAAAAAAATAGTGTTCAGATTAAGAGAGATAAGCTGTCAACTGCCAGTACTACATAGAAACTTCTCATCCTCCTCCATACAAACACAAATATGTTCATAGCTCTAAAGCATAGTGTAGGGGACTGGAGTGGCAAAAGAAGGGATAGGGATTCACCTTCAAAAAATTCATTGCATATATGCCTCCACTCTTCTAATTCTTTTTCCCCTCTCTTATCTATAATTTGACTCAAAGAAGGCTATTTCATCTTCCAAGCTTGATTATATGAACTAAACTGTGTCACAATAGCTTCTCTCTCAGATAAACACCCTCAGCACAGGGCCAGAGAGACAAATATACTGAACCTGCTTCTGTGTGTGAAGAACAAGGGGGTTTATTCAAGCAGCAGGAGGTGTTTTATCCCACAAGATGGAGAGTGCTCAGATCTTGGCTGCACAGCTCTTGGCAGGTCATCCATCTTTAGGCACTGCATTTAGATCTCTAGTATGGCTGACTCCTAAATTAAGCATGATTTCTAAGTAGGAGCACTTTACTTATTGTAGAACCAAGACTGGAACGAGCCTTTGCCCGTGCAAATTTCTTTGGCTACTTCTCTGTGTTTAAGAATAATATTAAACAACCCTCCAAATTTCCTTTGTTAATTCAATTCTGCTCCTCCTCCCACCTCCCTTTGCAGTGCAGTGACTGCCAGCTGATTCAACTTATTGTCAGCAAATGATTTTTCTGATGGAAATCCAATGCACTAGATGAGAGGGCAGCACAACAAACATTGCTTTATCCACATCCCCATGCAGCAAACCAAACTGACATTGGCAGGACTCCTACGTGCTGGGGGGGAGCAGTTGTTTGATTACAACTGGAAATGACCCAGAATTCAATGTTCTCTCTGCCTCTAAACAACAAAACTGCCCAAGGAGCTCAAGACCACATAGATCTACCGTGCTCTGTCTCTGAAGCTATTATTTCCTTGGCAGCCTGTGCAGCCAGGTTAGTCACAAGCCACAAGACATGGTCACTGCTTGCAAGTTGTGTGACATTCACACCCTAAATTCTGATCTCATATGAAACCTTCAATTGGGTATTTGCTTCCATCTGTGTCACACTTACTTCAGATGTTTCACAATCATTTATCTTGAAGGATATGGGCAACTCCAAGAACAAAGGTACAAACTTAGGAATAAAGGTCAAATAAAAGTAGATGCCATCTTACCTGAAGTTTGCTATTTCTTCCCCATCTGCTATCAAGCATAGCTTTATTTATTCTGCATATCTATTTTTAGGACACCATGAAAACTAAATGAACATGAAATGGCTTTTTAAATAATTAAGCAGCTAAAAGATCACATTTTTTTATTTCCCAAATAGCTCAGTCTGTAACAGTTTTACAGAAAAAACTTTTTGAAACAAGCTATTAATGAGCTATTTAGATACTAATACTAAAAGAGCCATTTGGGAAAATATAGGTGCTTTATTGTTTAAGTCAATATTGAATTCTAAGTGATTAAAAATACACTCCTGTTAAGGACAGAACATCCACACATGAGAAAGGACTGGGGCATCTTTCTCTGAAACACTTAGGAAAAATGAACCTTAAGTCAGATTTAAGAGATAATTATGATTTAACATGACAATTAAGGCCTAAAAAAATTAAGTAACCTGCCAGAGGCCAGAGACATCAGTAAAGATGCCCTGAATTCAGTTCCTAGCTGTCAGTCAGTACAGCATCAGATCTTCAGCTATTAAAAACAATGCTAGACAAATACCCGTAAAATTCCTATTTTCTTAGCAACATCTGAACAAGAGAAATATTTACTTTTACAGGCTCACGCGCAAAAGGCAGAGAAAAGAATAACTGATTATGAATTCTTCAACCTCAGTGTTTAGTACAGATGGGAAAAATCTGCATTTTAAATCTCGTTTTAGTAAAAATGTAGTGGAGGTAGGTGAAACAAACCACCCCATATTTCAGCTCATGTGGATTGCATAGGTTATGCAGCTTATTATCAATGCAGCAGTGCTGTCTTCTGTTCTAAAACATGATGTGCCATTACAGCTGACTATCTTATCAAACAACTACAGATATTTTCATTAATTATTTTTAACACAGATGCTTCAACAATTCCCATTAACAGATTCCAATGAATCTATTCCACTTCAGTGGTAAAAACACAAAGGTATCCATTTTTTCTTCCTTCTAGCTATCAGGAACTTTTCAGCTGTTTGCTGGATTATGTACAATAAGCTAAAGATAAAAAATAAAGAAAAAATATAAAACATAATTTAAAAAGGCTTTTTACCCTCTCCTGATACTACCTACCTTTTCTAAACTCACCTGAGTGCACTTTAATGTTATAAAGCCATCTATCTTCTCTGAATATCCTGATTTCCACAACCCTAGCACATTAACATGGGCCCAACTCCTTTTTCTAACAAGAACAAGAACAAAGTAGTTGGAATGCTCTGCTCAGAAAGCAGCCCATTACTATTGACGCACCAAACCAGCAACTGATTGAAGAAGTTACTTACACAATACCTCCTCATAGGAGCCTGTAGTGTCTAGTCTGGAATTCTCATTTTGCTACAAGACACAAACCAGCTCACATCTACTGCTCTCAGGACTGCAAGAGGTATCAACACAACCAGTCAAATTTGGACTACGTGGCAGTCACTACTAAACATGCCTCTTTTGAAATTAAGAGTCATGTCGGGAGATTTGACTTGTCCAAATCATGTGTCTCTCAGAAAAGTGGTTCAGGTTATTTGGTATGAAATCTGGCATAATGCTCAAGAAATTCCTTGCAACCTTGAAAGGAGATACATACTCCCCAAGTATGCCCTAAAAAAATGAACTCTCCTTATATTGCTCTTAATAGCACGCTTCCGTATTCAACCTTTATTCAGAAAAAAACAAGGCGAAAAAAATATCCCAAAATGGTTTCATTAAGTTATGTTACAGAAGGGTTTTAAATTCCACTTTGTTGTGTTGTTACAATAGAAAAAACTATACTCACTGTCATACAGAAGAGCACTCATATCCAAGCTTCTTCTATCTCTGTTTACAGCAATTGTTACTTAAAATGCTAAAAGAAAAGATATATCTGAGCTAAATAATTTGATTCAAATCTTGCTGCCTTGGCAAGTTAATTTTATTCTTCAACATTCAACTTCATTTAAGATAGCAAAAGTAAGGAAGAACAAAAACCACAGCTTTTACCCTCCTAGTGATGTAGATCAGGAAATCCTACTGCCAGCAGTAATTCCGTATTAAATACATAGATATTTCTTCTGTAGGACAGAGTACTAGAGTCTGCTCAGTACAAGAGATGTACCTTGTTACCTACAGACTTTAGGGCCCAGGTCCTTTTCAGGACATCTGCGATTTCAGGAAGGTCATCAGAACTGTGTGAATGCTACTTGCGCACACCAAGTACCACAAAGGAAATGTCAAATCATGGCAAAAGGACCAAGACCCTTCTCTAAACCCGGACAGATTGGAGCAAACATTCTGTGTGCATCTACAGAAGATCTTGCCAGAAATGTATCAGTTTTCACAAAGCTAACAGCTTAACCAGGCAACTCTTGCAAGTTCCAAGCACTGCTATGACCTCAGAAGAAGGGGCAGAGAAAGTAACAATATCAATTAAGAATATATTTGATCCACAGACTGTACTTTTCTGGACACAAACACACAGATATAAAAAAGAAACCACACCTACGGTCTCAAACAACACAACGAACTATGTCCTTAATTGCTCTGCTGTACTGAGTGATTATTACAGGAGTCTATTACCTATGAACTCTCAACAAAAATAGTTTGTTGAAGAAATCCCCAGGCACGAACTCCATGCCTCCTCTGGTTACAGCTGCCCCACCCACAAGAACGCCCATCCCTCACCGGAGGCAACCTTCGGCAGGAACAGCCCAGTAACCTCGTCCACTGGCACAGGCACGGCCAGGCTGTGTGTGAGCAGACCTCTCCCTGACACACACAGCGAATACACAGAAAAACAGTGCTTAAGCTTCCTAAAGGCAAAAGTAACACATGGAACTAAACAGAACAAAAAGCCATCTTCCCCCAAGTCCAGAGTGCTCATGCATACAAATGCTCACTCTACCTGGGAGCTAAGAGCCGAGACTGCTGGGAAAAAAGGAACTCATCTGGAAGCAATTATAGCTCGAATTCCTGGTTTTTGCCTCGTCTCTGGAGGACACAAGTGCTGCTACTTTTCATTCTCTTTCCGTCATGGCAGGACAAGGAGGAGACAATATTCTCAGTCTCTGCTGTGGCTTGATAAAGTGGAGAGGTAGCCACATGGTGCTTTGCAATGCCGAAGGAGTTTCCTTGCTTACACATAGATATTCCTAGTGGCTTTGTCATGACAAAACCCTGTTTTGAGACTAAATCCATTTGAGTGTCTAGAGAGGACTTTTCCTACATAGCAAGGGTATCAACGTGCTAGATGGGGCTTTTAGCATTTCTGTAGTTATTATTTTGGGACTAAGCAACCGTAACTGCTGCAAGTTAGCAAGTCACCTAGTGGGTAAGGACTTTCTTAGGACCTTTTAAGACAACAGGTCTGGGTTACCAAGCAAGCAGTTGCAGTGCATGCACAAGCAAAGCTGGGAACTTGAGGTCCTAGTACAAGGCAGGCAGCTCTTACTAAGGGGAGGATTTTTAGAATCCAAATTTTCACTGTAAGGGCGCAGAGGGGAAAGGGGTGGCAAATACTGTTGGCTCTATCAACTCTCGAAAAAGTTCTAAAGCTTAATGCACTGACAGTGTACTGATAAAAGCTTGAAATCACACCCTGACAGGAAGCAGTAGCATTAGCATTACATGACAGCACACACTAAGCTATATGGAGGGCAGCCGACTTCCTTGGAGTCTGTGGGAGAGACATCGGCTAAAAATTCAGCAAACACACCTGATGTCCAGCATGCCACTCCAAATGCAAATATAATGCCCTAGTCCACCAAGACAGTGACAGAAGAGAGGAAGAAAGAAAAAGAAAACAAGACTACAACACAGAAGAAGTAGAACATGGCATATCAGACAGCAGAAGTCAGAGCCGTTGAGGGGAGAAAGAGCCACCCAAGAGAGGTGACTAAGACAATAAACAAGTCAAGGCTTGTCGTGACTGGGAAGTCACCTGCCTGTCAGAAAGGTCTGGTTTCTCCTTGACCATCTCCCATCTTCATTTTGGAGCAAAGGAGCAAATGAAGATGCTGCCTCCCCGTGAGGACCACTTGTCAGGCATGCAGATTGAGTGGAGACAGCTTTAACATTCAGGTTCACCTACTGATGGCAGCACAAACATGCCCTAAATAAACATGCCAGGTGGTTGGGCATAGCAGACTGCAACACTTTGCAACCTCTTCGTTTAACCAAATAAATATCCACTTTCACTGATTCCACATCAAAAACAGAAGAGGCAGTAAATATTGTCTCTCCAAAGGCAGCCTTGACCAGGCTTTGCCGTGCAGGCTTCATGGCTGGCTTTGACACCTCTTCTCTTCAGAATACTGGCTTTCTTTACATCTTTTCCCTTGAACAGGTTCTGTAGGTATTGGGGATTTTCCTCAAGGAGATGGTGTCACTAAAACCAGCTGCCATCAGGATCGAGTGTTCCATTGTGCTTCCCATTTCAACAATAGCTATGAGAATAGTGATGTAAAGGGTGTGCAGAGGACAGAAAAAAACATGAGGAGAATGGTACTGGGTTTAAGGAAAAAAAAAAGGTAAACATTCATTGCATCCATTGTTTTCCTCACACACAGTTTCCAGCACGAAACACCGACATACAATTAAACATCAACTAAACTATAATCAAAACCAAGTCCTATAAACTAAGAAAAGGCTTCCCCTTAAACAAAACCCACCAAAAGCCTGAAGTGGGATGAATTACAGTGCTACTGCACCCACCACCACCAAATACTTGAAAGATACTACAATGAAGACCAAATTCAACTACTCTCTAATATGAAAAACTGCTTAGGAAATGACAATGAAGACACAGGTTGAGAAGGATCACTGCTTATCACAGGATTAAAAATCTCCTGTCCTGAACTACATCCTTGATAATGCAGCTCTTCTCTACACAAGATTTTCACCACTTTTTTCTTTTTTCTCCCATAGTACTGCTGCTGTTACATTTTTATTGTACATTGCCATTAGATAAGAATATTCAAGATATTTAAATTACAAATAAGTAGGTTACATTCAACCACAATTTTTCCAAATCCACCTATTCTTATGTCGCTGCACAATTTTAATGTTAAGAATGCAAAAGAAAAAAAAAAGGAAGTCTAATTGAGTAAACAGAAGTATGTAAAATCAAACAGATGACTGGAGCTCAGCTCAACAGTTTCATCTTTCCTAAGAGTGCTATAAACCACAAATTCCTCCTGGGAAATACTACATCTTCTCTCTGCTTGGATAATATCTTCCAAAAATCGACATTTTGAGTACATTAGAAGATATGCCAAAAAACCTGTGAATATTAGTTTGGATCCATTAGAAAGTAGTTCATATTTCAAAATCCACAATGCAACAAATCCCAAAAGGGTTTTAATTTGTACAAAAGCATATAACTATCTCTTTTCTTTCTTAAATAACATCACAGGAAAACTTCAAAGAAAATTTAAATTCTTCGACTGAAAAGAGGATTGATAGCATGTAGCTCTTTAAATCGTTGCTTTCCCCTCCTGTGCTACCCTTTATCCTTATGGGAAAATAAATCCTGCAACTTTTCACTTAAGGGCTAAATTTGCTTTTTAATTAAAGATGCTTGTGCTGATTCTATTTAAAATGCAGAGATCCTTCCAGAAATACTTAATAAATCAGTTTTTTAAAAAAAAAAATGCACAGAATTAAGATAATTGAAAAAAGTGAGGGAAAATAAATCTAAGCCACTGCAGAGATCCTGAAAGTAAAAAAAACCCAAACAAACAAAAAAAGCCAAACACACAGCAACTTGTTTCCAGCCAAAGGAAACATTTAGGACTTCACAGACTTTCAGAGAGGATCAGACTGTGTTGATGAAGAGTAAAGTCAGATTACCTACATGCTACTATCTTCAGGTAAGAGTTTGAGATTGCTCATATTTATTTATCTTTCAGACGCATGAAGCATGCTTCTCTCCATTCTCTAGACAGATTATCAGAGGGAAGGTTTCAATGCGCAAATGTACATTAACACTTGAGAAAACAAACAAATAAAACCCCACACAAACCCTCTTCACCCACCCAAACAGAGGTCCTGCTCAGTCCCCTGTACTATTAACAAGTCCCAGCAACAGAGTCCTATAATATAATAAGCAATACAATGAAGTTGTCACCTTCAGGTAGGCTAATAGGAAAAAAAAAAATAAAACATACATAAAACCCAGGAGATGATCAACATTTGCAACTATCCAAGACACACTGGGCAGAAATATCCTCCCAGGCATACAAGAAACTTTACAATTCATAACTGAGCTCAGATTATATATAAGAACATCTGGAACATGTTCATTCTACATTAAGAAGTTTGCCTATCAAAAAGCACAACTTTGAGTGCTCTTTGGTGATGCCATCAGACAGCAATTACCACACATAAAGAGACACCATCAGGAAAGTTTTGAAAACTAAACCCTGAATATCTGAGCTACCATGGCCCTTGGAAGAGATGAGCAACACTGGTTTACTAAAAATCTGTATCAGGGAAGTATGCTGTTTTGAGCAAGTCAGAACAAGCCCTGCCTGGTTACAGAACTTATCTCCCTCCTGCTGCTTTTAGGCTGAACCCCTGTAATCGTTCCTAGACGTGCAAATACTAAACACTATTATTAATCACTTGACATTTGGGCACAGTAGACCAGCATCATCTGGTTTTTAAAGCAGGATGATTCTAATCACAACTTAAGTGTTTTTAAAATGTCACCTCCCCAGTTCCTCAGCTCGAGCAAAAAAAGGACAAGCATTTGCACAGATTACATGATCATACACTGATTCATGCCTGCATGGCAAGTAGTGCTCTCTGGCCAGAATTAATCAGAAACAAAGTGTTGGCAGATTGGGAATTGGGATGCTTTGTCACACACAGAAACACAACCGCACATTTATCACCTACACCAAGGAAGAGCAGATACAAATAAAAGCAATATCCAGCAAATAAATTGCAGTGATAATGGACAGCCAAAGAGAACATTGGACACGAAATGATTCAAAGAAATTGTGGAGATGAACATTCAAACTTAAAGACTATACACAAAACAACCACTATGTTTTTTTTACTGGCACATCTAGTAAGGCACTGGAATTCGCTTTGTGTTTTCAAAAGCACAGTGGATCCTCCAAAGCATTCCTCTTCTACTGGATGGGGAAAAACCCAACTACTAGAACTAGTAAAAACAGGATAAGTAAATCTACACTGCACCAGCAAAGTTATTCTTGGTCCATTAGGACAATGGAAAGCAACAGCCACACAAGATGTTCTCCCTACTAGTAGAAATCAAGAACCTAAGGAACCTGCTGACTCCTTTACTAAACAGATCTCTTCTGGCTTTTCATCATCATCTTTCATGGCTTTCTGAGACACTCTTCATCTTCTTACTGAAGCCAACCTTTATAATTTTCCTACTTTTAATTTTTCGTTTGTCTTAGCACAAAAAAGGTAAGAATTTTCATTACTATGGGGAGAGGGAGATCTTACGATTTGTATTTTTGGAGAAGAAAAGCTGTATTCTGAAAGCAAACAGATCAACTTTTATAGGGCCAGCAACACCCTACCAATGGCCTTGGCTCCAAACACATATATGAGAATCTCTCAGAACAGCCATCATCTCATCAATATCCCTGTTTCCTACCCAAAAATCTTGTATTCTATTTTCAAAATCAGAAATCATGCCTGTATCTTCTCCTTTTCGAGAAATAAGGTAAGGAAAACACTTGCATACTTTTGGTCTTGTTTTGGTTTTTTTGGGTTTTTTTTTAATATAGAATACTGTATCTGGAGGATGTATGTTAATTAAGTGGAAAAATCAAAGTCTTAACTGGCAACAAAAGACAGCACAAAGACAGGTGGATTGCATATTTAGTTCAATTTACCAAGGTGGTTTTTCTGTGTTGAGTTAAACAAACAGATGTCACTTGGAACAAATGACAACAATTTTCTGTTGCAAGTCTTGGCAGAGAACAATAAGGTGGCCTGATAATTTCTTTAAATTTAAAAAATAATTAAGAGTGTCACTGTTGATACGCAGAATCAAGATTATGTTTAGGCTTACCTTCCTAAAAAAATAAACAGTTAAAAAAATTCCAACCTCTATACCTGAGGTCAAGATCAACAGTATCTTAGGCCAAGTGCTGTAGCCTACATTTATAAGAACATGTATATGAACCTAGTGATGACTGAAAGCATTATTACTGGTTTTAAAATTTCAGATTAAAATTTGTTAGAACACACTATGCTCATAGACTATACAAGTATTGTTCTTCCCACAAACAATGAAAATAAAGAAGAAAGATAATAGATGGATTCCAACAGCCAGAAGTTTTAGCCAGCAATATTCAACAGGAAAAGAACAGAAATCAACCTTAACAACTGTTAAATTACTGTGTATTTTTCCCAAAATTAATGGGAAGCAGAAAGCTTTCTGAGTAACAGAATCACTCACGGCAGCTCAGTCTGTTCTCTAGTGGCTATCCACAAACCACCGCACTTTAGTGAGTGGCACAGGCATAAAAAAGAGCATAAAAAAGAATGGGGAAGAGGATATTCGCAATACTACATGCTAATTACCAACAGGAATAGGTCTGGAGAAAATGCTGGGTGTGAAAGGAAACGTTCACCAATCGAGGAGTAATACCAACATTAACACACTCTTTAGTGTTTTGCTTCCTACGCCAAACTTCCAGGGCACTTGACACCTCCTGTGTCGCTGTGAATAGAAGGTCTAAGCACAGATGGCACGAAGTGAAAATAATGCAAAGAACAGGGGCAGGAGGGATAGGTAGGCAAGTTCTCTCGACTGCACTCTGAACTGTGTTGAGGCACACAAGCTCTCCTGCCACTGAGACCACTGATCTCATTGTGACAGCTCAGCCTGAAGCACAGCTCCTACCTCATACACCTACAACAAGAAGCAGGCACAGTATAAGAAAAATCCAGAAACCAAATCACAATCATGTAAGGCATGATAAATCTTTAAACAGTTGACACCTTTTTCATGTAGTTTGGTATTAAGCTAAATTCTGTTAACATCTAGACAATAAAACAACAGTTTGCAAGCCTAAAACTAATGCTAGCACATTGACTTTTTCCTACTAAAAAACTTCCAGCAAACTCAAAGCAAAAGAATATCCTGGATAGAACTGCCTACAGTTGCAATGTAGCATGCACGTGTTTTCTATGGGTCTAGTCGAGCAACATTAAAGCCCTAACATTGTGTTTTAAGAGGAATAAGATTCATGACCCAGAAGCCCTCAAGAACAAACCACAACTTTTGTTTTAAGAAGTCCTGTTGCTTCTGTCTTTAGCTGTGGACAACAGAATATGTCAGCATGGCTTGTACGCTAGAATGATAAAATCCACTCTTGTCACCAAGACAGATGCTCTAGTATGGCAGTATTGTAGTTGTTAAAAAGGCAGGCCAATAAAATTCTGCTTATTGTCTGAATAGAAATACTACAGAGGAATGTTGCAAAAAAAATTTTCTGAGAAGGATGTTCAAGAGTGCTTATAAATTGCTGGACAAAGGGATGAAATTGAGAACCTGGAGAAACCTGATCTACAACTGGAGCCAATGCTCGTTTGTCTCAATATTCCTGTTTCTGCTCAAATAACAAATGCTGTAATGTGAAACAAAAGCAAAATTTACTTCCCACATAAATTGTATAAGTTCTCACATAAGTTCTACATCAGTGAAGCAAACAGTAAAGGCACATTATCCCTGTCCCTGCATTTTCTGGCAGACTAAAAAAGCTGCTGACTTCAAATCTGAGTCTTCACACCAAGGTGAAAGAGATTCCCATTCTGTTTATTTTTCATCAAAACAGACAGAAGATCTCTTTATAACTTGCAGGAGACATAGGCTCCTCACAAGCTGAGCCTCAGCACAGCACAAGCAGAAGACAACTGCTGTGCACCATCTAATACTTATTTTTGTCCTTAGTGACTTTTTGGTGGTGTGGAATAAGAAGCTAATATGCAGGATGAAATGGTACTCATGTTTCCAAAATTTTGAACCTTGTTAATTTATTGCAATTTGCTCATTTTGAAATCTGTTCTCACTACTGAAATACTACAGTAATTATTGCACCAGTTAAAGAACTGAGAACGGGTGATATTTCAGCTTCATACATCCACTAAAAGCATAATCTCCTTTGTCAGAATGTCTTGCAGTGGCATACGTTACAGATGTGTCTAGGAACCTGTGTGTGTGTATAAATAAGTACAAAAAACTCTGGAAAATGTTTCAACATCATCTGCACATCTCACTCTTCTAATTACAAGTATCTTAAAAAATAAGTTCAATTATGAATGACAGTTTAATAAAAAACCAACAGCTCTGAACTGCAGCCCCATTTATGCCTTCAATACAACACGTCTTCTAGAAGAGCCTGGCAAGCTTCAGAATTGATGATTTCAGCCATGCCCATTCAACATACTGTGCAGAACCAACATTGTGCCTATAAATTAACTTACAAAAGTTACATTGTGCCTAGAAATTAACTTAACATAGCAAAAGCTATGCCCTTCACTTCATCCAAAATATAGGCTGTGGAATGTCCAAAACACAGCAACTTCCACCTGATTCTGCAGCTGCAAGCTCAAGACTTCCTTACATATACTGCCAATACAAACTATCCCATGGGATTTCCAGGAAAAGTTCCACAAAATTTTAAGACAAGGAATAAAAGAACCAAGGGTGTGGGAATGACGATACAGAAATGCAAACACCATGTCTGAGGATAGCGACTCACAAAACCTCTATTTACATACAAGTCACTTGCAGAAAACCCTCATGTCAAAGCCAGGCTTGCAATGCTTTCATTTTCCAGCCTCACCTGCTGGTAAGACTATATCCTCTACACATGATTATAAGTGGAGGAAGGTATAAATTGATACATCACACTTGCACACTCATCACTTCAACATCACACTTAGAAGGACCCTTCCCCTCTATCAAATTCTATATGACACATGCAGTCCAATGACATGTTTGAAATTTTTCTGACATGCCATTTTAGCTACTAGCAACCTGTTACCAGAAATCACTTAGTTTGGTCTCTAGAAAAGCTGACTGCCTGGGAACCTACATAAGAACTGAAAAGCTATCCAACTGCTGGAGGTTCTATACAAAACTAAAGAGGTGATGTGGTTCAAGGAGAAATTACTCCACAGCACATATATGGCTATAGAACACATATCCTGGGGTGGGATGGACACAACAAAGACACAAATACTTGTCTACAAAGGAAAAAAAGAATTCTCTTCCCCTACATTTTGCTTTTAATCAGTCTCCCCATAAACACAGGAAGCCCAGGAGATTGGGTCTTCAGCTGAAGAGCTTCCCATGCTGCTGAACAGTGAAAGAGGGAAGTAGGTTTTGACACTACCACAATCAAACCACTAGAAAACTCTGATTTTGGCCACAGAACATTTCACTTCTTCATGCTGCACAATTCTTAGTATGAACCTTAAAAAGTAAAAGCTAGATTGAACATTTGACTTTGATTTCCCAGTCAAAATGTTTTTCCTTCTTTAAAGGAATTTTGACAATTTACTTGCATTAGTTTCTGCTTGTAAACAGCAATTTGCTGTATTTTATAGCCAACTCACTCAAAAGAATGGCTGAAATAAATTTATTCACTGTTTACCTAACCACAGAGCAACGCTATGAAAAATCAAATCCCTCAGAAAAGTGGAGGAGTAACACAAAGGAATTACAAAAGGAAAAAAGGAACATTACTCTACATTTTTCACAACCTTTAACCATTTCCTTTCCAAAACCAAGCAGAAAGCCAGAGGAATACTGACAGCCCATAAAAATACTCAACACCAATGCAACCACTGAACTTGCCAATACCTTTCAGTGAAGCTTTACAGTAATGCATTTCTGCTTCTGCTCTCTTCCAACTCATCTTCCTTCTCAACTCCAAAGTTTACAGGTTGATTGTACAGACAGTATCTCATATATGCTGCGCCCAAATCCTCCCAAGCTGCCTAAGCTTTGTCATTATCACATTGTTATTGTCTTCCTCATCAAGTCCATGTTCCACAAACAGGTCTCTGATTAAAGACAGACAAGTTTGCTTAATAACCATAGTCATTATCACCTGGTTGCAGGTGCTGCCTGCACAACACTTCATTTCCCTTATTTCTGCTATGTTATAGCTATAATTGTATTTGTTGCCCTCTTTAGCATTGCTTTCGGGACAAATGAGATCAGCAAGCAAGCACATAACATGAAATAAGCCTTAAGCTTAAGTTAATGCAAGCTTGAAAACAAAAAGTTGGAATAAGAAACTATGAAAAAAAGCACACAGGAAGCATTATTACAAGCAACCATATTACTTTTGCCAAGCACTGTACATGTACCAACATATATTCTGTGACTGTGATCAAACAACTGAGCTCAGTCCCTGTGATTTAAAAATATAAGCTAATGATGTGGTGGGGAGGGGGCTAAAGAAATTATAGTTCTGTATGCTCAACAAGCAAGTATTACTGGAATACTGCTAGTCAAGATGCAGAATGAATTTATATTAAAGTGGCAAGAAGTTATAAAATCAGCACTAACAATCCTAACAGCAGTGTCTGAATAAATGAAACACGAATTCTTGCATGCCAATCAGTTTAGATACAGGTTCAAAATACTTCATGTGCTTCCTGGCATGGCAATATTCTTCTAAAGCAACACCTTTGTAACCACCCAGATTTTAGGTTTTCCAAATACCAGGAATCATAAGACAGCGTGCACATATCAACATCATTTTTCTGTTTAAAATTTTATTCTTGATAGCAGAACATTTATCAACACAGGTCTGGAGGAGACATTCCAGTATTATTTTTAACTATAAATTAGAACAAGCCTTTGTCCAAGAGTGGCTGAAGAGAAGCAGTAAAAAAACAAAACAAAATAAAATAAAACAAAACAAAACAAAAAAAAGAAACCCAAACCAAACCAACACAAACAAAAAACAAAAAACTCACTGAAAAAAAACCCACAAAAACCCCACCCCAACTAACTAACTAGCTAACAAACCCAAACCTCTTTCTAGTAAGCTTTTACATGAAACACCACTGGTATAAACTAAAACATAAGCAGATTTCCGGCAATAACACGAACTGCCAAGTCTGCTAACTCACCCAGAAACTACTGCCATATTTCAGGCACTACAAGGCGCGCACAGAGCACGGAGCAGACACCTTGCCAGCCAAAAGCAAACGGACCCCCCCGCGAACAGTGCCTGGACTTTGTGCCAGGGGTGGAAAGGCACGGCAGAGCGGCGGCCCCAGTGCGCGCACGGCTCCCGCGGTCCCTACGCAGCGCCACTGCCCGGGCACAACAAAGGGCTCTTGTTCCGCGGCAGCGGCGGCCGGCAGCTGAACCAGTTGGCCCAGTACCCTGCCGTGGTCTGTGGGACATCAAAGGCTGGCTGTGACCTAAGCAGACAATTAGGATGTGTGGGTGTAGGGTTACAGAGTTCCAAGAGGTCACTCACGGATGAATTTTAGCGCTGCAGTACTTATAAAGCGGCATGATTGGCTTTGCGCAACCAGCCTTCGGGCTGACCCCAGATCTGGGCGAGTGACTGCAACACTGCTTTATTTTTTTTCCGGATAAAGTTTACTGCAAAATTAAAGTGCAAATCCTGAGATGAGCTAAGTAACTTAAACATATGTGTAACAATTTTAGTTTGCAAGGGATAGATACTGTGTTACCTTCTCTTAAAGAACAATGTAACAAAGTTAATCAAGACACTGAGGAGGGAAGAAGGGAACAGCTGTCCAGTTACGAGCAAGGACAGCAATCAAGGACAACAATCACACCCTATTGCCAGTCAGGATGCAGTAATAAGGTACAACACGTCAGCACAAAGTAAGGCTTGTCAGTTCTGTACATATGGTATAAACATAAATTCAAGAGATATCTCCTTACATAGAAAGCCAGCTGGGCTTTGTCCTCCGTTGAAGACACCACGAGCATTAACACCGTCTATCCCACCACACTGCACTGCCCTTCTCACCACCTCAATCCCAAGGTGCTGTCACAGGACTATTTCCCCTCTCAGTTCTGCTGCTCCCCAATATACAGCTCTCCTCATTTAACCACCAGTTCCAAATGTGCATGACAAACTAATAAAGACAGACCTGAAGCAAGAAAAAATTGGGCGAAGATCACAATACCTCTATACCATACCAGTCATTTAACCATGAAAAGTCACATAAAGGTGAAAAGTTCCTAGATGGCGCAGTAATGAAAACATCAGAACAGATTTTTTTCTTCTCTACTCTTAGTATGGCGCCAGCAGTACAGCTCAAAAAGATCACTAGCTAATCAGAGATTGGTTTGAGACAGGTACTCTGCCACAACCTTGTGGCAGACCTACACGCAATCCTGTACTTGGGGATTCACAGTGACAACAATCAGTATACAAATCCACATATTTTTGTATTTTGTAATACATTATGTCTGTGGAAAAAAGCAACTTCATTTTCCCAGTTTTTAAAGGATCTTAAAAATCATCATCCCACGATTCAGGTGCTTAACAAAAGTTTTAAATGAAGACACTGAAATCCTGAGGTTTGAAAAATATCTTCATGCTCTTGTTTCAGTCCTGCATCTCCTTTCATATTCAAGATGATTCCCTGTAGGATATTCAGCAGCAACAAGGAATCACCAAGCCAGGGCATTTAACCTCCAAATGCTGCCAAACTGGAATGCAACTGACACTATGAGAAAGCAAATTTTGTTTGCAAATTTTCATATCAGGAACTCGGGCACTGGTTTAACAACACTAGGGTCATACTTAATCATCTTAACTCATGCAAGCAGCAATATCTGAATACAACCCAAGAGACAAAGTGCTCTCTTGCTCAAGAGAAGCATATGTTTATGCACCTTGTTAAACTGAACTGAATCTTTCAAGTGATGCTGTTTCAGGAAGGACTTTAGGACTTCCTCCTTTTTTCTCCTTCCCCCTCTTTTTTTTAAGACCTTAGAGGTTATCTTACTAAAACTCACTTCAGCTGAAGAAAAAACTCTAGGGACCAAGCCACTGTTTTTACAAGTTGAAAAAAAAGAAGCAAACCACACAAACAAAAATAAAATCCAACAACATTGTAGCACTTGACATGAAATTAATCAAAATTAAACATAAGTGTGTATTTTCCTCCTTTTTCTCTTCTTATACAACTCATTGAAACAGACAGAATTTTCTATTCTCACCAAAATGCATCCTGAGAGCTCCCACAATGTTGTAATTGTTAATTCCTGCACATCTAATTAAATACTTCCAAACCACAACTTTTGGAACAGATCTATTTCAGTCAGGACACCATCAGAACATAAGAGTTAAATGTAACAACCTTACCATGGATAGTTCAATCTCCATACAGTAGTTCAAGAACTGAACCATATATTTCTGAAAAACATACTATTTTACAGAATAAAATTTAATTAATTACACTAATTAGAATATTATACACCCAAGTCAAAGGGATTTAGTATGTTCGTGTCAGAGCTATGTTCAACAGCAGTAAATCTCAAAACATAGAACAGCACTATTTTTCATAGCATTCAATAACCTTTGAAATGTTACTGTGATCACAGAAGTAATTTCTTCTGCTTTTTCTTTTAATTAAAAAGCCAAAGAGCAATAAGCAAGATGAGAGAAGCCAAGAGTAAGATGAAGAGAGAAAAAAAAAAAACAGATGGCATGGGAATATATTTATATAACCTTAAGTTATTCCAAAATTATGAAGAAAGAAATATCAAATTCTTTTCATTTGCCCTATAATCAATGTTTCTTTCTAAAAGAGTTTTTGGATATTTTTATGTAAAGAGGATTGTGAATTCTAATTAAGATACAGCTGTAAGCCAGGATCCTCCATCATACAATTAACCTTAAATCCAGCCTCTAGCTGAGCGGGGTGCAGATGGAGATAGACAGACGTAATTACAAAGTCCATCAGCAGTAAGCCACTGGGAGAGGTTGCAGGCTTTCCTGTATTTCTACTTGGTATTTGGTAGGCTATTTTTATCAAAATATACCAGGAAGACACAGCTACTGTGATATAGTCACAGCACTTTTATATTAGCTTGAGCTTGCATTGTATACTTCAAGGCACTAATTTTGGAAAAAAAATTACAACTGCACTCATGTTTCTGCAAGCTGCACTGTCTCACAAAGCACTGGAGTAGATATTGCATCCCTGGCTTCATTTCTATCCTTCAGGATCAACTCCTCCCTTCTCTGCTTCAAACCTCTCCATCTGTAAAACTCTATTTTACCACCATTCTGAACCTATAAAGTGAGATTAATTGTTATACCTTGGCACATAATTTCTGTTTTTCTAATACATGTTCTGCTCTGCCATGGTGCTTGCATGCACATCTCAGTTTCCTCCAAACGATGGAAACCTCTCCACAAGTCTTCAACTCATTAACGTCACTAAAACGCATGCACTCATGGAAATTCACAATTTTTGCAAATTTTGAGCTAAGAGACAGTAATATCATTATCCATCTAATGATCATCTAAGAATCAACTTTTCACATGCATTTTGTAATCCTACATGGCATAGCGACTGGAACTCAACTATCCTTCTATAATTTCTTACAGCAAGAGTACTGAAGAGGAATATCCAATAGCAAGGCATTAAGACAAGTAGTTTGGCATTTTCCACTAACCACAAACCTACGAACACTTTCTGCTCAGTGTCTGAACACAGTACTAAGATTGCACATTTAAAATGTTATTAAGTTTCCATTTAAGATCTGCAAGTAGCATTTAAGCATAGCAAAAAAATAATATTTTTATATAATGCAGTCAATTCACATCCCACCATAATACATGAACCATTTGCTTATCTGAAAACAGCAGCAAAGATTAAATTTGCATTAACCATTTTACCACAGTTATCCCATCCAAGCTGGGGAAATCAGCTACACCTCCCATGCATTGCAAAGGGCTTTCTTTAGGAGTTTTACACAGGAATTGAGAAAGGAATCACAAAATAGACGGATGTAATAGTAAAGTGTTCAGACCCAAACTCTTAACTCTATGGTCATGAAGTGATAAATGTAACAACACAATAGTTAAGGGTATTCATGCACATTTTTAATTATGGATCACTGAGGATCTGATCATGCCAAAGACCTGGACAACAAACACCCTGACCTCTATGTTCAAAATGATATGCCAAAACCAGATATACTTTACTAGAGTGGCAACTATAACAGTACCAGTGAGTAAAAAGTTTTTTTAAACATTTATTATCGTGGCAAGGAATTCTTTGTGCAAACTCTAACTTTTAGTGAGGACAATCTCAGCTATTTTAACTGACTTCGTATCAAAGCATCCAGGAAAAGCTCACAGTCACCATGGCAGAGGAAGTTCAACAAGTTTGCTCTCACTTCTCTCAGTCACCTTCTCCACTTTTCCGCCCTACATCTTTAGAAAGATCATCATCACCCCACCCATGCCACAAAGCTGAGAGACCCTGAGCCCAGGCTGGCTGGTGTGCTCTCCTCTGACCCTGAGCTCACAGAACACCTGATTTACAAGGCAAGTTGAAAACACTTAAATCCCACCCCAGCCTGAGCCCATGAAAGGTCACTTAGGTCTGCCAACAAATTCAGGGCTTAAGCAAGCACATATAATTTCCCAATGTATATTTTTTTTTCCCCCTGAGAGAACTCCACCTGATTTTCATCGTGAAAGCAGTCCCTGCTGTCAGTTGCCTCATACTTCATTAACAATGCATTATTCACATCCTGCTCTGAATACACATCCTTTCCCTCTTCTCCAAGGCAGACAAGTCCGTCAGACATGATCACTCCATGAACAACATTCTCATACTCACCTCCTTTTGCACTGGGAAACTAACACAAAGCAATTACCATCAGTAATGATGGATGTTCAGCTTAGACATACACAAAATGGCTGGAAAAAAATCATCAGAAGGCAGCTGGCAAAGAAAGCATCTCTCTGAAATGCCTTTCTAAAGAGCATTACTTGAATGCTGAAATTGGTTTTTATACTGAGATTAAACGAGTGTTTTTAGCTTAAGCATTAGCAGGTTCACTCTTAATGAAGCTCTTAAGGAACACAGACCTAGAGCTGTTTGGAAGACTCAGAATGGCATCGTTTCCCCATGATGCCACTGCAGATACACACTATATCTTGTAGTGTGTACAGAATGAAACTCTCTAAGACTCCACATTACTGGACTTAAATCCTACCCTTGATCTGAAAAAGAATTACAGGGAGAATTGTATGTATTTCCTTGTTTTCATTACGATAACTAGTCTATGTTTACTGAAAACTAGTCTTCGGGTAATTCCTGCTTAGGAAGAAGTTCGTAAATTTCTGGAGGCTGATATAAAATTAAGACAAAAAAGCACCACGAAGCATTTTCTTTGAAGTGTTTTAAAAAGGAAGGAAGAAAAGCTCTCTAAGTTCAGCAAGATCTGTGATAGGAATAAACGCTTTGGCAAACCCAAATTTTACATTCAGAATGCTGCAGATATACATATTTGAGATGCATTTATTTAAACACCCACACAACACAAAAAAACTGTTGGAGCAGAAAGACTAAGATCCATAATTCACTTCTGTTCTCTAATAAGAGAACTCAAGAGAAATTTTATTTCTTCAAGAACTTTCAAAAAATCTTTCAGGAAATGCCTAGCCCCTGGTGTACCCCTGCAATCCAATCGTCAGACACAGATGATTAGTTTCCCCTTCCCAACACATCACATCATGTATTACCTTTATTTATAAATGCTCAGAACAACTTCATTAACTAAAATAAGTTTGTAACATGAACATCAGAAAATTGTGTTTTATGTAATTTTTGCAGATCACAATTTATATAATTTACAGAAAACTGTAACTTTCGACTCTCACTGAAGAAGCTGTGCTTAACATAAGCATCTCTCTTAAGGTCATACAGAGTTATTTGTCCTAATAGGCTCTTTCTTATACATTTATCTTCTACAAAGCACAAAGGTAACATAGAGATAACAGACCCTCTACCACAACAATCATGAACACACACAGAATGCTCAGTGGGAAAGCCGAGAAGCCTGTCTTCACAATACACCACATGTGAACTGAAAAACTCATGAGGACAGCAGAAAATGGAGAACAGAGATTAGCCAGCCAAATAAGACTCCACTCCATAAGCTAACAATGCTCTGTTGAAATCAAACAAATAAAGCACACTTTTGGTTATTTTCTGAAACAGATCACATAAAATGCAGACACCATCTACATTAGACACTACTTAGCATTAAATCAAAGGCCAAGGCCTCATCATCTAATCCATAAGGTCAGAAATCCTACAGCCTCAGTGATTCAAATTCACCTCCTTCTCACTGTCCTAAGACCAGGGAATTATCCTGAACATTTATTATCTCTCAAAAGCTATTATTTCACCACAATGTGCAATAAAATGGTTTTAGCTATTGCAGTGCTTTTGTGTCTTACACGGTAACAAAAATGTATGCAACCACACTTCAGCAAAGCCTTAATTTAGGGGTGCTCTGTAGGAACAAGTCAAAATATTTTGATAGGAGAAAAGTAGTCTTTAAAAGTCTTACCTACTTTCAATACATATATATTTTTAGAAAGTATTTCTCATTAAAAAAGAAGCATGTATTAAAAATCTCCACGCACAAATGTACACATACAATGCAATCAATGAGATCAATTCATAGAACTTTTTATGTGGATTTCCTCCATCAGCTACTACAACCCTCAGATAGGATCCAGCTCATGTGCCGATGAAAAAGCTGAACAGATAGAGGGCAAAACCAATAAACTCCACACTGTATTGTTGCAATGCAGAGTTGCAGAAGAAGAAAAATAACTTTGCAGAGATGCTGAGCAACGTGCACTGTAGCACCCTGAAATTCCTAACCAGAGAGCACAGTGCAACAAAGTGCTCATCACTGTAGCCAGGCAAAAGCCACTGCAATCCTTCCAGTTCCACCAGTCTGCCTTTACCTTCTGCTTATCACTGGTATGGAGGAAATCAAGGGCCCCAAAAGACAAACTCGGAATCAAAACCACACTAACAGCCTGGCATTTTGCAGCACTTAAGCAATTTGCTATAGTTGGCTCTAAAATTAAATTGAGATTTGACATTCTAGACAATGTAATCAGGTATTCCCTGACAAACAAAATTTTATGCAAGTTGTGTATGCACAGCATTATCACTGAAGATCAACTCAGCCAGAGATAGAAAAACAGCTCGGCATTTACACTCTGTTTTCTTCCAGTCCAGCACACACTACACACAAGTTTCAGCCAAACAATGTTGTACAGAACAGGATTGCCACCAGCCTTGACAGACAAGTTTTTCCTGTATGTTTTTACTGATTTTCATATTAATACCAATGCTCCTGACATCCTATGAAGTCCTACAATCCTGAGGCAGAAAGTATCTCTGACCTTACTGTCTGAAACTACTACTCCGTGTTATCAAGGAACGTTCTGCTCAGCCAAAACACTGCTCTGACACTTGTAGCAGTGCAGCCCTTGAAATACTCCTGATTACCTCAAAAGTCCCAGGAAAATAGGAAAGGTTTATGAACCAGGATAACAAATTAATGTATCTGAAATACAGCATACTTAAAGTGCTGGCCTAGACATTTTCAAGGCCAGCAATTTAGAAAAATATATCACTATATATCTCTCAAAGTTCAAGTCTGCAGTCTATACCTAAGTCGGCCTTGAGTTACTCAATAGGGAAGGAGGTAGGGTTAACCCATTGAGGTAAACTCAGACCCTTAAGCAAAAGGAGCCAATGCATCTTACAGAAAGTGTCCTTTCTCAATATGCCCTAAAGGTAACTAGAAGCCTCAAAACTTTAAATTTCCCCATCAAAAAAAAAGAAGGATCGCTTGTACACTGTCAGAGCAGTGAAGGACAGCTATGGCAACATATCTAGAGAGAGGAAAACAGGCAGGCTGAGCATCCTACGGTTGATTGCCACAGAAAACAGAAAAGGGATTGAACAAGTCAGATTTTCAATACATCTTTTATTAAAAGAGGGGAAGAAATACCAATACCTCAAGGTGAAAATAATATAATTGAAAATTAATGCCCTCTTGAGAATACCTCTTGTGTGATCTTGAGAGGGTTTAGTATTGCTTTTTGTGCTTTCATTATTACTAAAATTCAGGTACACCTAGAGAGTTTGTTCAGAGTCCAGCCCTACACCAGAAGTACACGATGAAACAACTGATGACAATAACAAACCAGTTCATCCATTACAAAGGAAAGCCTACTGTTATGACTTCTTGTTTGGAGGTTTTTTGTTTGTTTTGTTTTTAAGACCTTAGCATTTTATATTATTTTTAACCACACCTACTTAAGTCAAATGGGCTCTAAACTGAAAGAGCAAAACCACATCCTACGTTGAATTAAAGCTTAAGCAACTCCCAAATAACATCACTCTCTCTCATAAAAGTGTTCAGAAAAGAAAAACCAGACTGGAAATTTGTGACTACTTTAAATATTGAGAAGTGAAGTTAATAACTGGGTATTTTTGTTGTGCTGATACATTTAGCCTCAAATAAAACCTTTAGATAACCTGATTTCACTACCATTAAACACGCACACTTGCTCACCACCTGAAAAACACATCATCATAACTTAAATGCGAATTAGACCTTCTTAAAAATCACTGCAAGTGTTCACAAGATTATGCATGAAGTGTTTAAGAGAACATCAAAACTGCATATCAAGATTTCCTGAAATAAGTCATAAAAGCAACATCTGTCAATCTTCTGTCACTTTCTAGTTGAAGAACCCCCAACAACTCAATCAACCCCTCTTTGTGCGAGAGGATCATAACTGTGGAAGGCAAACTCAGATTACATAAGTGCTCCAAAAAGAGCTACATCACACGGTTACCCAAATCTCGAAATTCCCCCTACGGTGATTCTTCCACAAAAGCATGGAACAGAAGAAAACTATCCACAGGAAAACCAAATACAAACAAGAAAAACAAACAATAAAGGTGATAAATATAGTTTTATGCCTATTAAAAAACCCCATGAACATCTATGTAACAATTTAGGCAGCTTGGTAATTTTGATAAGGATATGTTCCATACCAGCTTTATTTTCCCAACTCAAAAGTTCTGATTCTTCTACAGAAAACCATACTTATACTTTTCAGCTGGTCGGTCTCAGAAAAAGAGAACATAGTTGAAAACAGATTTTGGTGCAGCAACATCAATAGAACACCATCCACTTACACCAGAAGTGGGTTCGCAATTCCCACTACATTTTACATCCATCCTCAAGGAAAATACCTTTCTACCTACACCACATCTATCTCTTCCCACACAAACTCCATTTGGAGCACTACTGAGCAGCAAACAACCATCAGCCTCATTTTCTGAGGTACAAGAGGTACTTTACTGATGACATTGTTCAACCCAGAGAGCTTAGTACGCAAGGCCTGGATTCTGCCAACATTTGCACATGCCCAACCTGATACATATAAACGGGGATTACTCACATGCTGGAAGGTAAGTACATGAATAATAAACGTGCTTGTGAATCAGCAATTATGTGCAGGTAGAATAAAAAGCCAGAGTGAAAGGAGATTTTTTTAGGAAAACTGATTTTGAAGTAAGTTTAAAGAACATTGGCTTTGAGGGTTTGGAGGCGGGGAAGAAGAGTTTTTTGGCTTATCATCCAACACATAATAAATTGTCAACTACATAAAAAGTCTGCAAAAAACCAACCCCTCAACTCTCCAGTTGAAACACTTAAGGGCTTTACATTCTCACTCGCTTCTTGTCTCCAGCTGCAGGTCAGCAAATCTAAATCAGGATGATACAGCCTATTTAAAATACAATGCCTTCATCAGACAACTAGGAAAAAAAAAAGATTTTCAAAAATACAAAGAGCAGCTCTCCAGAACAAACACATTAATGCTGTGAACAAGCAAACTGCTGAGCAGCTCAACTCATGAACTATGAAATTAGAGGTTTTGGAAGCTGTCAGGAAGAAGAAGGTGCCATTATATATATGAAATATGCTGCCTTTAACTTCCTCTGACACCAGTTTGGGTAAAAAGGGCTTTCCAGTTGTAATATGTTATTCTGTATGCCCAGTAATCATACACTGTCAAGGAAAATATTGTTCAATGCTCACCCCAAGTGCTTCCACCAGCTTCAAGGGCCATCAATTCTTGCTATCACCAGCTTCTGAAGCCTGGAAAGGGTGTCCCATGGAGATCAGACTCTTGCACAACAGCTGGCAACAGGAGTTCCCAGAGTGGGGGGGAGAATACTTAGCTCATATTAGAGACTGCTGAGAGAACTGGAAAGGCTATAGTCAATATCTGTGTGGTGGCTTGGTTTTCACTAGCTAGACAAGGGGTTTGAAAAAATCTGACAAACCGGGACTGGTTACAGCTGCGAGAGTACAGTGAGACTGAGAACGGTAGAAGCTAAAGATCTGAAATAGGCAATCTTTAAGCTTTAACAAGTAAGGAATAAGTTACAGAAAGTTGTTGGCTTTCCTTAGTGATCATGTCTAATTTTGTAAGACATCAAGTTCCGTGTGTCCAAAACAACTTCATAGTTGGATGCACCAACACCACAAAAATAATAACAAAAATGGTTATTATTCCCTTTACTCTGATGAAAACAATGTCCCTGGGAGTTTACTGTTGGCAGCTTTCTTTCCAGTCCCTCCCTGAGCACAGCAAAAATGTAATTGAGAACTACCACCCTTGGGATTTATGAACTACTAAAACATGCATTTCCTTCTTTGGAATTGAGAGCCTACTTCCATGAACTTAGTACTATCAGACATTTCATTGGGAATACCCATCTGGACACCTGCCAGAACCTTCCTGCATTTTTTCAGCCTGGCAATTCCACGAGATAGCAAAAATCTGAGATCACCAGAAGACACAGGTACTGCTGAACTACCACCAGGTATTTTATCGTGTTTAATTACTGCTCAGCGCTGCTGAGGAGATGCACTCCTCCAAAGGCGACTTCTGAATGCTGCCTGCTTTTTCATCAACACGACTTAAGAAATCCTGCAACGAGACCTGCGTAGCTACCCTGGGAACTAATAACAGGTCTGGAAAACCCAAACATACTGCTCTACTTCTCCCACTCTTCAATTTTCAGTGACAGAAGGGAGTATAAATTGTACTTAATTGCAAAATTGTCACTTCAGTCCTTGAGTCAGTAAATCATGTTTTTACAATTTCTCCTCATTGTCCCCCCTCTCCTTTCCCAGGGAATGCACACTTAGAGCACCAATTTTCATTTCCTTGAGAAGGGTGTCTTCTCCCCTTTCTTCCGCCTCGCTCGTATATGAGAACACATCCTGCCTCCCCATCCCACACCCTTCCTCCAGAATCTCTCAGACCCTCACTAGCACAAATTCTCAATCCCCCTCCTTGAGCCAGTCACTGGCCGATGCTTTGTGGAGATCAATCAAGACCTTGTGAGAGATGGGAAAGAAGAAACAAAATGTGGATGTCCCAGCACCAAGCAGTCATGATTCCAGCTTTTCAAGGTCAACCCTGGATTACTGCATTTCCTGTGGGTCTCCTGTGATGTTGTCAGAGAAGTGGGTCTCAGCTGCCTATCTCCTAAATTCATACTTACAGAGCTTGTCTTTTGTGTTTGGTTTTAAATATGCTCAAAGACTTTGAAAATATTTAAAACTTGTTGATTTCAAATCCCATATTGTCCCAAACAACTTGGTTCATTTTTTTATATACAAAGCAGACAGAGGAAGTTGAGATAATCCCTCAAAAAAGAGCAAAAAGATGGAACTTTTTTCCCTACTCTTAAATATGCCCACATTTACTTTTTGACTGGGAATTAACACTTTATGTCTGACCGAACACAGTTAGAAAAAAAAGTCTTAATAAATAATAGAAGAAAAAATTTCCAAGTCAATCTACAGCCATCTTCTTTCTTTCCTGCCCCTTTAAAGATCTTTTTAAGTATGAAATCAATTTTGAGTTCTAAAACTTAAATTCTCATCTTGAAACTGTTAAAGAAAACATCTTTAAAGCCTAACACATGCTCCCTGACTGCAGCTGGAGTACAGAAGACCAACTGCTAATACAAAAGAAAACCGTGAACCTAACATTTTATTAACTGTGCAAGCCGTAAGGAAGCTTTCTAGTTCAGCAACCTACTCAGTTTTGGGAAGAAGTGCACCTCTGCAGCCCCACACATTCATCTCGAAAACAAATTCCAAGCTCAACAACCAAACCTGCCTCTTCCTCATCTTTGTAGTATCACAAAAATGTAAGTACAAAGCTCTATGTTATCTGAAGCAATTTGAAGACTACATAGGTTCCTCAGATTTCCATTCTGGTCTTTTAATTACATGTAAAGAAAATACATCTTTATAGCACTTGTCACAATGAAGTACCTTCTGTTGCATTATTGTCATGGACACTTTTTATGACATGAAATTCACGTACACCAACAGTAAGAATGAAACATTTTCTGGTAAGCAAGATATCTAAGAGACAACTGAACGCTCAGAAGTAATTTATTTTCATACTAGAAAGGATATGTAATTCCATCAGGATAAGGATTTGCCAGATGCATGATGGAAATCATTGACCAAATCAAGTATTTAATGGTAATCTGTAAGTTCACCCTCAAGTAAATAAACAAAAACTTAGCACACTACTAAAAGAATTGATCCATGTGCAAAATACTAGGAGATCTTAAATCAGCCAAGCAGCCACTATCACATGGGCAGAGCCAATTTCTCTCAAATGTTTACAAAGAAGTACAATGTAGCAATCAAAGGTTTTACTCAAGGAAGAACTAGTCTCCAAACATGATTAAATCAAACAGAAAATCCCACTTGGTTTTACTGTCTGCTATACAGAAGGTAATTTCCTGTTTGATTTTGCACTCTAACACTGTTGGGCATACTATGCTTCATTTCTAATTTGAGAAAACTTAAAAAACCACACATTTTATTGGAGAAGCTATACAGTTTAAGGTTTAAAATCAGCAATTAGAAGTCCTCACAGAAGACAAACGTATTTAAATGGTGACTGAACAGACTGAACTCTATAAAGATAAAAAACCTCTTTGTAAAGTTGAGACAGAATGAAAAAAATCTTTCAGCAGCTACCAGGACCCCAGTTATTCTCCTTGAGCAGTCTGCCCAGCTGTTTACCTCCCTCTGTGTGGCACAGATAAATACTTATAAAAGTGTCAGCTCTACATTGTCCAGCCAGTCACAAGAACTGCTGGTATAAATAACAACCAGAGTTCCCATCAGAGTTCACACATCGCCTTTAAAGTGCAGAAGGAGACAATATTTAAACTGAGAAGGAAGAAAACACAAAGTAATGGTACATGTTTTGCACACATCAAAAGGGATGAATAAACTACTGTAGTGAGTGGTCTGTATGCTGATTTCTGAAACTTTGAACAAAATTATGTTGCTAAATTACCTTCTCACTTCCCTCACAATAGCAGCATACTGGAAAAAAAGAAATTAGCAAACACCACTACACGACATTATTGATTACAAATAATTTTCACCTCCAACAAGCATTGAGGTCATGTGCATTTTATTAGCCTCCTCTTCTAAACAATACTAAAATTACATGTACCACTGTAATCTATCATTTTTACATACCCTAATGATAATATAAAAAACTTTTTCAACTCTATAGATTCAATCAAAGGGATGTTTGAAATATATATTTTTGCTTTTAAGATTAAAGGCATTTTACATAACACGGACTGTTTCACTTTGGTATTTTAAATACCAACACTTCTCACTGCCACACGTACATCTTACTTCTTGCCAAAAAACAAAAAGTGACTTGACTCATCCACCTACAGTATCTCCAGTGAAAAGGACTAAAACTCCGAAATAGCACAAGTAGAGCAGAGGGGTGGTCAAACTTCCTACAGGGAGATATTGGAATAAAACTGATTACATGTTCAACAAGAACCTTTCTATCACAGCTACCCTCAAACATGAACTCTTTGTGAAACACATCCAGGATGAACTCACACAAAGACCAGGAATTACTAGAGACTTTCAGTGGACACACAAGCAGTCTCATGACTAATTACCATAACACCTCTTCAGGGGGATGCTGGAATATATACACAAGTATTTGAGGGCTCAGGTCCACTACCTTTCTATGGTTTACTATTAATTAAGCTTGCTGTCAGCAATCTCCTGTGAACTAATTTCTAAACATGTTTGTCACAAGGAAAACAAATCTATAACTCTCAAAGTTAGCTTTTATTACTATAAATGAGAGCAATAACATTTTAAAACTCATCACATCAGAGAAATATCCTTCCCCACACATATGCTAGTTTAACTCAGGTTAAGCCTCCTGAACAGTCAGTCAAACAGGATATAGCTCACTTTGGCAATCAAACTACTTTTCCCTCGAGAACTCAGTGTTGTGAGACATTCCTCAATTCCAATCTGCATTTTAAAAATGAAGGCTATTACTACATTCAACATATACTTCGTTTTTTTGTGCCTTTCATGTTTAACACCTTTGTTTTTAAGCCTGGGGAGTGCTGGTAGTCCAGAACCATTAATCCATCTTCCCTACAAGACAAGAATGAGCTTTACCCCAACCATACAAAGCCATCATTGGTGCCACTCTGGAAGGCAATGAGTGCCCTCATCTCCCATTGATGTCAGACCACATAATGTTTCAAGTATTGAGGTCTATTGTTCAGTCCATTTCTCCCCCATCTTGTGAGGTCCTGCCATATATTCATTAGAAAAGGCCATACACTACACTACACTGAAATAAAACAAAACCTAAGACCCCCAAGCACTTGCATTTATGGTACTCTTACCATCCACAGCATAATTCAAGTAAGGGTGGAGTACACAGAGCAACCACACATGCAACGACTATTTTCCAGACAGAAGCAGCTCTTAAATGGCTTTATTTTCTTAAAGAAATTGTATTGTTTGTAAGAGTCAGGAAGCCCTCCCAATACATTTCCTTACGTAAATAGGAAAACTGACTCTGTAAATCCCAAATCCAGTAACAATAGCAGAGACCCCATATTTCTGAATCAGTCAACTTGGTCGTGCTGGATAAGAATATCTACACACCACTCTAACACAGAATTATCACATACTCCAATTTCTCATTTAGAAACAAAGCTGCACTTGCAAGGCCTTATACACTGTCACCTATTATAATCTTAAAGCTTTGATTTGTACACATAAAAGTAGGCTGTTTTGGAGGGAGGAGAACAGCGAAAGACCTGAGGATCAAAGCCCAACCTACTTAAGGAGGTGTTTTACACCCAAAATCTTCTCGTCTGGATTTGCAGTTAAATCAGCGTTCTAACCTGTTATAATCAATGTTCTTCCCTGTTCTAACCAGCAAGAAGAGTTACAACTCTATAGCCTCAAACAAACACATGGCTGTCCAGAGAAAAAGAGTTACAATATTTACTCAAAAGCACATCTGCTGGAGCCCTGCCCGCCGGCCAACTCCGGCAGAGTGGCTGCACGGGGGAGTTTCAGTCCTGTCCGGCCAAGAAGCGGCTGTGTAACCACCGGCGTCGGTGCTCAAGGGAGAAAAACCCCCTCGGATTCGGTTTTCCCGAGTCCCCAGACGGCACCCGACTTCGGGGAACGGCAGCAGCCGCAAGACCCAGGCTAGGCTGGCCTCTCCAAAGGGCAAGGCGCAGCATCCGCGGCACCTCCCGGGGACCAGTACCAGCGCTCCCGCCAGGAGAGAAAGCGAAAGGGTCGGAAGCAGAAAACAAGCACCGAGAGCCCAAGAACAAACACGGGAGAGTTTTATTCTCCACCGGAAAAGGAGGACCCCCGCCCGCTCCCTTCCCACCTTCGGGCGCGGGGCCCCGAGGGGCCCGCGCTGCCCGGGCGGGGGTGGGCGGGGGCAGCCGCTGCCCTCCCCC
>VWZV01009814.1:947069-992351 GCA_013397155.1 Irena cyanogastra | reverse complement strand
GGCCCGGCCCGGCCGCCGCCCGCCCCCCGGCCGTCAGTCAGGGGCGCCCGCCGGCCCCCGTGCGGCGCGGAGCGGGGCGGGCCGGGGAAAGAACCCGGCCCGGCCTGCCGGAGTTCTGCCGCTCCTCCCTCCGGGACTCCGCCGGGCCAGGACGCGGTGCCCAGCCCGGGTGTCTCGGCGGCGAGACAAAGGCGGCGCTGCCGCGTTGGTGGCGGGCCGAGGCCGGGCGGGCCGTGCCGCTGCCCTCTGCCAAGGCGGGAGCGGCCGCCTGTTGAGGCTGCCGGCGGTGCAGCGGCGGGGCCGGAGTCTGCAGCGGGCGGCAGCTTCAGGCGTCAAGATTTACTTCGTCCTAAACCGGGAAAAGCTAAACGTCAAATAATAACAGACTACTTAAGGGCTCTGTCCATTAGAATTTACAAAAACACAAGTTTGCAAACGAGATCTAAACACTAGTAATAGCTGCTGGCTCATCTTCCTTGTAAATTTCTTCAGCGTTTCATGAATGACCAGACCAGGTAATTTACAAATAGAGTACAGATGTGCCCGTACTCAGCCGTAGGAGGAGGACGCAAAATTGTTCAGCAACGAAATAGGAGAGTAACAACTTTCTGTCTGAAAGTAAACGGGCTGCCAACATGTCTTGCACCAAGTGTTAGCTTAATTTGCAAACAGACTACAGAACGACCACAAGCAGTTCTCATCTTAAATTCACATTTCATACGTTTCAGTTACACTGAATGGACTTTACTAGTAGTGGTGTTAACCCAATTACATCAAGAAGGAACTGCAATTATCTGACAGTCTCCAGTCCAACCGACCCTGTGGTTTATTTAGTGTCCAGAGACCTGGACTCAGTGAGGTACAAGGGAAAGCCTTTGTTCCCTAAAATTTCCTGTTAACAGACCCATTGGGAGAATTCAGGTCCTGAACTGAGTCTCAAGGCACTTCATGTAGCTCCGTAGATAATCATTTCTCTCATGTGGAAACACCTTGGGTTACATGCAATTGGGCTATGCATTCTACTTCTGGTGAAGGCAGACAGAGAATAGAGGAGTTAGGGATTATGCTCAACCTTAAATCATTATTTACAACAATACTTGAAACTGTGAGGTGATTTTTGAAATAAGTATTTTCACGTTTGCTCCATTCATTTTTATTTAATGTTCTTGTAGACAAATTTCTTCTAATTTTGCATCCATGTTTTTTTCAACAACTTTCTTTGCTATACAAAATACACAGAGATTACCTTTGTTGTCTAATGACTAATGTTACAAATTCCTGCAAGCTATGCTAGTTCTAGTCTATTTGAATTTACCAGAAAATCTGCCTATTTCTCTCTAGTAAGTTGGGCAGTCTAGCCGGTCAAGTAATTGCAGATTCCACAAGTGCTAGCTAACCAGTGTGCGTTAGTTGCTGGCTTCACAGCACGGGTAAGAAGTGAAAGCTGCCTGGTGTCACCCACTCAGACAGACCTCTCTTGGCCAGTGCCAAGGCAGGTCCCTCTGTGCCTGCCACAGGACACCGTGCAATGAAAAATTTGCAGAAGGCACGTGCACAGGAAGACTGAAGAAAGACTGCACAAGTTATTCAAATATATCCTTTTTTAAAAGACTTTCTGATCTCAGCTAATCTCCTTTAACAATATTATTTTATTGTGTATATGTTAAACTGTTTCCTGTAAAGGAAAGGAAACATGCCATCAAATTTCATTACCAGGCATTATGTTAGGAGCCCTGCTTTAGGTCGATGCAGCAGTTCTCTGCTACTTGAAATAATAAAGACAATCTTCATTTCTGTCCTCTTCCTGATTGGGCACTGAAGTGCACCTTTCACCAGGGGTTGCAGTAACACAGGAATAGCATAATTCAGGCAGGGCATAACTTGGCTATCTTGAGTCTCATTTCAAAATCTAGAGCGAAGTGGTGGCTCTGGGTACTGCTACTCCTGTCTTTCCCAGAAATGTGTCTTAGTCCTTTGCCTTCTCTTCAAAATAGAATGTTCATCTTCTCATCATGCCTTGCCTGCCCCACCTTTTGCCTGCAGATCCACAGTGCCTGTTGCCCTTCTCAGGCAGTGCCAGATAGCAGGTAAATCCTTGTTGTACCAGGTTTCTTTCTGGCAAAGCAGTTTCTACCTTTTTGTCATATCTGAGTCTCTAACACTCCATTTGTCTTGAAAATGGCAAGTCTGCTCTCAGAAAAATTCAGATAAATTTCTCATTGCACAAATGTCTCTTCCATGGGTCCAGCTGTCAGACCCTTGCCTGTCTAACAAGTGCAGGGAAAGTCTTCATAAGACATGAGTATATGTTGAAGACTCAAATTATGAAATGGATGCAAATTTATTGTGCCCAAAGTTTATACAGTGACCCAAATTCAGATCACTACAGTACCCCAGAATGCTGATATTTTCTGCTAAGATAACCTTTAGATATATCAAGGCTTTAAAACAGGTTTCTTGTGCTCATTCTAATGGAACTTTTCATTGGACAACAGTGTTCTGTGCAAAATTAGCTGTCACTCCTCAAACATTTTCTTTTCTGCACATGCCTGCCTACTGCTGCCCAAGTCGCAGCAGCAGCTCTGCTGCTGTAGGTTTCCTGGTAAATCCCCTCTTCAAAATCTTCAGTTTGTACCAATCACAGATTCTAATGGCCAAAAATAGAGGGTTTTCTTTAATGGAAGGAAGGTTATGCAATCTCCAAGACAGCCATATCAAAAATACAATAATTCACCAAGTTACAATTAGAGATCTTCAGGTACGTGAACACCACAGAGATTTTGTCATGGGTGTAACACAAAACACTAGCAGCTAAGCAGTTCTCAACAACAGCTTATTTTTTCATATAAAACTGACTGATAATTAATTAGCACTTGCAGGATAGGAAGGTACTGGTTTAATGTGGCAGCAGATCAAAGGATGTCACTTAGCCATTAAAAAAAAAACAAAATCATAATGCAAGCAGTCTGGGCAGTGCCCAGGGAAAATATTTCACCTGACAGTATTGTATCCACGAATGGGCTATGCCCATAAATTCTGAGTTCCTCAGAGCTCCTGCTGCAGCTGCACAGAAGGGAGCTGCTGCTGGACACTCATAGAAGCACAAGGATCATTTATCTTCCCAAAAATGTGTAACTGAACTTCAGGAAATGGTTTAGCTCTTTCTTCACTGAACTTCTGTGACATACCATATGAGGGAAAGCAGACTAGAGGATTTTATTGCCACTTTTTGCTTTTTTTTTTTTCTCTGTAGCCATAAAAGCTATCAGTCACTTCATCTTGTACTGCACTAGGCAGTTTTCAGATAAAAATTATTATGGTCTCTTCCGACTCTCGGCAAATTAAAATGAAGATGAGACAGTTATTTAAGTCAGTTTCAACAAGCTTCAACAGAAAGAAAACACTCTGCTGAAGTTTTTAGATTCCCCTCTAGGCTGTTCAAAAAGCAAATAAAAAACTTGTTTTACTTAATCAACTTGTTAAAAGAGAAAGAAAAGGCCTTCTTCAAGGGCAGAATATTTGGCAGGAAGGATGTTTGTTTGTTTGGGGTGAGGAGGGGGAGAATAAAATGCAGGTAAATTGTCTCTTCCTGAGCTGTGAATACACACAATCACTTCTGTTTCTCAGACAACTGCTTCCAAAAATAGGCAGCAAAAAAAAAACCAGAAACCCTATGGAGGCACATTGGTGGCAATCCTGCAGGGGCATAAGTATTTCAGCTTTTGTAAGGAAGACACTCTGCAAGCAAATCCCAAGTACCTATCTGCTTAGAACAGACCAGGGGCATGATCTAATTTTCTTTGGGAGACTGGGCTGGCTTGTGATGTGGTTAACTTCTATAAGCAAGCAGATGTTAAATAGCTCCTTTCAAAGCTGTTGCTTGCAGTTTGTTATTGGTTCAGTTTCTAGGTCACTTTGCAAGTCAAGGCAAAAGCTTATTTATACCAATCATTTGCTTTTACTTCTTTTAGTGCTAATAGGGAGATAAAAGCAAATGGGTGCCCTAAACATCCACTGGCAACTTCTATAAACAAGGCATGCAAAAACTGGGAGCTTGTGGGAAGAAAAACCAAACTGCAGTTGAAGAAGATAGTCAAATATAATAGTAAAGATTCCAGAGAATGCCTCAGCATATTTTCACCATCTTCATTGGTTTTCTGTCAGCAATGAGCATTTTCAAACTGGATTTGAATCTAAAGGCTCTTAAAAAAGCAAAGCCATTTCCTTATGTCCCATCTCTTAGCTCTGCTAAGAATTACATATGTACTTTTAACAGCAAGTAGTTCCTCTGCTCACTGATGTACAAGGGTTTAAGAGTTGAATCCATGTCAACGACAAGGTAAGTTTTCCAGGGACTCCAGGGGCAGTGCTTTGATCATGGCACAACTGAACTCAAACAAAATGGCTCCAGAAAAGTCAATATTCCTCGAAAATTCCAGGGTAGTCCCAGTATCTCTAGTCCAAGCCCAAAGAGCTCCCTGAGGAAATGCAGACAGGTGTGCATGCAAATATGGTTCTCTGTTTCTGTAGATACTATGCAACACCTGTTTTTCTACATATGCCTGAAGAGCTCATCCCACAGTTCATCTATTTTGCAATGCTTAAGCCAAGGGGATAACAGAGGTGGCAGCCCATTTCCTAAAAAAACCCAGAACCCAGCAGATCACATTTGAGAAGAGACCAATACTCAGATGAGGTTAAACTGCAAAAGCTCCTCATGTGTGGAAAAAGATAAGGATTGTAGGAAGCTGAAGGGGATTATTATTGCTTCATAATAAATGCTCTAGCATTCTGAATTCATCTGGTTTATCATACAGGAGAAGCATTTCTAGTGTACTGTCATGAATTTTGCAGTTTTACAAGCGCCTGTGAAAACCAGACAAAGGCAGATGGTCAGAACATTGAAAAATATGCTGGACTTGCTGCAAATTGTGTGTCATACTCATAGCTAAGACTTGAACTACTACTTGACAGTGATGCATGGATTTCTCTTCACATAAATACTGCATAAATTCAATATGTTTCTGATTTGCAAAGAAATTTTTACTTTTAATATTGCAAGGTATTCCTTGGGCAGGAGCGGGAAATGATTTTTGTAGGAGGAAAACACAACACTGGGATGACAGTGAGAATAAAGTCAAAGAGAAGCCTTTGTACAACTTGCTGTAGTCAATTTGCTCAGACAAAGCAGATCATGGACCAAGATGAAACTTAAGACTGAAGGGTGTTTAAAATGACAAAAATACTGGGTTTAACTAAAATAAGTTCTGAAAACAGTAACAAATGTGAAATTCAGAAACTCCTAAATTACACTCTCATTTGAAAGGCAAAAGTACTCCAGTCTCTGCTTCAGCCTATATGCCTTGGAGGGATGGGAAAGCCATGAGAGAGTTTCAGAATGAAATAATGTCTCAGCTTGGCACAGTGGCAGCTGCATTACCAGCTTCCACAAGGTTTGGTCATCCAGCTTAAAACAAACCACAGATCTTCAACCTATCTGTATTTTCCCTCTGCATACCAAAAATGTTAAAATTAAACATTCAACAGTTCAAGTTAGTATTTTTAAAAGAAAAATGGCACAAAAATAATTCAGAACTTAATTTTTTATAAATACCAAGATTTGTCAGAATTGAACAACAAACAAACAACTCCCAAAACAAACAGAAAATCCCCACCTCAATACTTAATGGAAAAAAGCATATCCAGCATGGCTCAGAATAAGGAGAAACATCTGAGACAAAGTCCTGAGTGGCAAAAAAGCTTTAAAATGATTTAAGTTAAAATGATTACTTTTGAATCAAGTCTGCAGCAATGATATTTAGAGAAGCGTTGTTCAACTGTTTGAAATTTATAAAGATGCATTAACTGGTGGGAGTTTGATGGATAGAAATATTTAATATAATGCATATATTAAAGCTCATCCAGTTCTGCTGAGTTCTCTAATTGGTTTCCAGGGGACTTGGATTAAGCCTCAGTTTGGTAGGAAAAGGACTGTGCAAAAGAAGAACCAAAATAAGAAGTCTCCAAATCTGCTAGGGATATTCCATGAAGGAAAAATACACTTTATCAGCAAGGCAAGCCAAATATTATCCTTTTTACCATGGGCTATTGGTACTTTTAGAATTTTTTCCCTTAATTCACCTTCAGAGCTGCCACCCTCCCCTTCCAAGATCATTAATGGCAGCCAAGAGCTTCACTGCTTTGCCCTCTCCTTTTCCAGCTGAAGTCAGTGTCTGTCTGGCAGCTGACTTGAACAGCACCAACTACTAGCCTTTTTGACTGTCTTTGGAAGATGAAAGAATGAAAACAACTATACACAGCAGATGCTAATCACATTCTTTAATCCTCACATCCTGGCCATGTTACTTACTAAATACTCCTTATAACATGTATGTTTTCACAAGCAGAAAACACCTTCACTCACTTTGATGATTCTATCATCTCCTCTCACAACCATATAGCACAGGAGAGACTATTCCAATAGTCTCCAATAGCCTGAATCTAAAGTACAAAGAGTCTAAAGATTTCCCCAGGTCTTTAAGTCTGTGGCAGCAGCAGTTAACTGATTCCAGGTTTGCCAGCTACTTCCCAAGCTGCTGTGGTGCTCATCCCTCCCCACACTTATTTTCAACAGAATACATAGAAACACAAGCAAGGCAGAAGATATTTGTGCCAGCTAAGTAGGAAGGCTGAAGAAGAAAGCAGAAACAGGTTGAAGACAAAAGGAAGTGGAGATCTAAAGGCCTGAATACAGTTTTCAGTGTTTACCAAGAGCCACATGAAGCAGGGATGCCTTTCACTTCAGTTTTAAGTACAAATATATTACATTATATAATAAGGTCATTTTTTTTTTCCCAAAAGTTATTTGACCATAGCTGTAATTTTGATGGCAGTAGATTTCCACATCCAGATGTGCTGAGGAGATGTTTCTTCCTTGAGTGGTTTAATTATCCTCCAGGCAAGTGTTCACAGTAACCTTGCATGGCTGAGCTGAATCCAGCCAGTGGCACAGTATGGTTGACATAGCACTGCTGCAGGGAAGCAGTGTCACCAGCAGTGACAGTCACCACGGGTCCAGAAGGGAGGAATCTCTGGGAGAAACAAGGACAAGGAGACAGAAATGAATGCAGAGGGAACTAGAAAATGCACAGCAGTAGCATAAGTCAGAAGAACTATGTATCTTCTGAAAAATAAAAGGTTAAGGAAGGTCTCTGATGTAACTGGAAAATACCTGCATGAGTGGAAAATCTGGAAGAATAGCATATGGGAAATGGAGCAAGTTACTGTGTGGGCTTGTCAAGGTACCTACACATAGAGCAGACATTTTAGCACAACTGAATTGGAAAAGTGCAGGGATCAGAGCAGAACAAGGGGTGAGGCGTGTCCTTCCTGCCCATGAAAGAGATCCCCTACCACTGTGCCCTACAGAAATGAGTCACACACTATCCTGCTTCAAGCCTGCACCATGACATGGCCAGAGCCATCCTCATCACTCCAAATACCATCAGCAGTTTACCATGGGGATGCTGTCAATCAACCTGAGCCAAAGAATCGCCTCCCTGTGACACATCAGGATGAATCACACCGCACTAATTAATTCCCAGAAACCAACAAACCCTGGAATCACATATCAAGAAATGTAATTTCAAAGTTTCACAACTATTTCTGACATTTTCTAGGACTCATGAAGTTTATCAGCACAATTTCACTATTGCTTTTGCATTTCTTGGCAATTAATTTTCTTTATTTTGCTTCTAAAATCTGGATAATTTAAGATATAAAAGGGATGTTCACTGAGAAATTTGTCATATGTATCAAAAGATTAAGCAACCAACCTACACTTTCACAAAAAGGAGGAAAATATGCCTGTGGTTAATAATTCGGGTACCTGCTGCTTTTGCAACAGCTTCATTTCTGGCCAACACTGTCTCCCACCTGACAAAACACCTCTGTCATGGAGGAGAAAGAACTTGGTACGAAATCTTGTGGGGTACCCCAGCTTTCTGCAGACTCTGAAAGCCACAGTGAGAAAGTGCAGACGAATCTTAGTCCATGGGTAAAAGAGGACATGCAGGTGCCTATCTGGTTCTGAAATCAACATCAGAATTATGACAGTTTGCAATGAGTGTCTGCTGCCACAGTGCCACGATCAACAGCAACACAGAACACATAGAATAGCTTTCCTTCCCAGACTTCCTTCAATTACCCATCTCCTCTTCATGGATGTTGTCACCTCTTCTTCTAGGAAGAGACACAACGAAAGGAAAGTAATTGATGTAATTTCTGTCTCTTGTCCCAGTAGCACAACTTAAATATTATTAAAAAACCTCTGCTAAGGATTTTCTAGGAGTATTTCTGATCTAACTGCAAGTATCAACACATTTTAAAGGATACTTATTTGCCTGCTAATTATAGGTAGGATCTTCCACATGAGCTGTACCAGAACCCATCAGGAACAGCAGTTTTTACACTTAACAGTAGCAATCACTGTAGTTCAGCAGCTGTAATTATGCACAGTTGGTTCAAAGAGCTTTATAACTAAACAGATACAATACCTGAAGGAATTAATTCAGAGTTACTGCTCATTATTAACAGTCATCTACAAAATGAATGATGATTTAACTATCATTTGTCACAGCCACTAAGAGCAATCCCCAGGACAAATGACAAAATTTTAGTTCTCAGGAATTAATGAACACCTGTCCTTTCACCAGCTATTTCCATTACTTCACTAAGACTCCTTAAAGAGATTATGAATATCTGTGTGCCACTTTACTCAGCTGCCATCTCTGTTTCTTTCCCAAGCCGATCTGAATTTCTACTCTGCTTTCATACACACTTGCTTATTTCTGCATTTCCTGTCTTTTCAGCTTTTTTCCTTCTATCTTCAACACCTGCAGAAACCATCATATTCCTGCACAACATCACTCCTATCTACTGTCCTTGCTTCCAAAAGGAGCATGCAATTATTCCTGATCCTGAAGGCTTGGACTCACAGGATGAAGTGTTTCCTTGGGATGAAAAAACACTTTTTACCATCTGACACACACAGAAGTAATGGTGGTGCAGTATCAGAGCAGCTCAAGGCCCACAGAACCCCTAAGCACAGCCAGCCAGTGCCAGGTTCTCACGAATCCAACAGGAACTAACAAACGACGGGCACCCTTGCAGCTTTCAGACATTCAAGTGGAAATCATCTTCCATACATCTTGCTGGTTGCAGCTGTCTATACACAGAGAAGACCACCTGTTTCATATAATTTCCAATCCTAACCATTGGTCTCTTGCATTGATCAGCATCACCTTCAAATGTTTTTAATGCAGCCTTGCCTTGGAGTTGTGCAGCAGCTGAAGGATGTGAGACACTCCCGTGCCAGCTGCCAGAACTTGACACTCCAGAGCAACTCTGGGAGCTGGATTTCAGTGCCTGCTGGAGAGACTGAATGCAGATTGGAACCATCTCGGTGCGTGGAAAGTGCTGCTGCAAAAGACATGTCCCCACTCACTGCAGAGTCACTGTTCTATCGCTTTCCAGGAGCAATTCACGACATTCTTTTGGGAATGACCATAGCCTTTACTTAAGTACTGCTTTTTGTTTGTCCGTGTTTTAAGCCAGATATGCAAGTGAAAATGTTACTGATTAATGAAAAAGCATATGTAGACTCTGCTCTCTCCTTCTTAAGAAAATACAGTCCCTTCATCTCCTTCCTTATGTACATCATTTTAACAAGTAACTTTCCCTCTTATAGTTACATTTGAGTCCTGATATTGCAAAAAACCCCTTTTTAATTGAAAAAAATAAAGAAGCTACCTAATACCTATTTCTCAAAAGAAAATGCTGCTCTCTAGTGGAAGATGACGGTATGATCCAATTCCATTAGAAGGAATGCTGTAACATTTTCATTTTATCAGTTACAAGAAACTTTGATTCATTTTCACAAGCACTGAAGCACAAAAGTAGCAGAGCTTGTTTCTTTTCTATGAGTCTTTTGGATTGGCCTGTGAGATTTTGGTATTCATTCTTCAAGATAAACATTTATATCAGTACCATAATCATAACCAAATAACTTGCCATGTATCAGTGCATTAAAACATTAACATATCTTATAATTTGGTCCCTTTTCATTTTTCTGTTCTTAGACAATATAATAATAAGCCGAATTTTCTTCTTTTATTTTCTTTTTTTTTCTCTCAACTTACTGAATTACCAACAGACTTTCCTAGGTCTGAATACAAAGCTCAGCCAACCACTTTGAAGACAGATTAGTTACCTGCACAGAATAATTTAGGCAAATATGCAAATACTATGAAAATATGTTTGCTATGGGTTTCTAAAGACATTACTGTCTACAAGCACAGTGACACAAAATTGAGGAATTCCTGTTGCAGTGATTTCTTCAACTTCTACTGAAGCAGTGACATGCTCAGACATCAAGGAGTATTTGTCCTGAAACAACTACAAGTAGGGTAAAATTTGGCTAACTTATAAAACACAGCATTCATATGCTTTCCTTTGCTTTTTTTCTTTAAGCATAAATAAGCAAAAAAGGGACTAGCCCTCTATACTAAGTTTCTTCAAGTTATGGAACAAAGCAGCACAATTCTGGATTTACTTCCAACTTTCCATAGCTATAACAGGAAACCTATTTAGCACATGCAGCTGTTTTCTTCTCTCTCTGCAGATAAGAGATGTGTGTGAAGTAGTTTCCTGATAAACATACCAAGAAAGTACTTCATTTAATAAGAAGTTTAAATTTAGTCTTAAAACAGATGGAAAAAATGAAGAAGATGAGAAAGCAGGATATGGATATTGGAAAACAAATTTATTTCTTGAAAATTTACACTCTACTAATTTCAATTAGCACTTCAATTAGAAAACAGGAAAACGTGAAAAATAGTATTTATTTTTAAAGAATTAAACTGAAACTAAAGCTAAAAATTTTAATAAAAATGCAAATTTTAATATTCCAAAGTTCCATTTCTTGACTGTTAATACTGATGCTTAAAAAAAGCTGCTTATGAGTAAAATCCAACAGCTAATTTGTTTACTGACTGCAGAGAGAGCTCAAACAATAATTACTAATTCAGAGTGCTCTTGTAAACAGTCATGAGGCTTGGAGCATGCTCTAAGGACAAGGCATAGTGACTTTAAGCAAGATAAGTTTTATATTACTTATTCATTTATGCTGTAAATACCTGAGATTTAAGCTTAATAATTCTCTACTGTCTTACTAACTATGCAAGTAAAAGAAATTGAGGTTAGCTCATCCATAAATTAATTATGCAGAAATACAATACACCCATAAACAAACACAAGGTTCACACATTCTTTACCTCTGCCTCTTTTTATTGTCATATTTAAGACAATGATAAAAGATTTAATTTTACTCTTAATTTTAAAACATACAGGAGAGTGAACCTAGCATTTAAATAGCTCATTTTTCTATATTTACAAAAACCCAAAACCAAACCAAACAAAAAAAAAAAAAAAAAAAAACCCAAACCAACCAACCAAAAAAACCCAAAAACCAACCAGATAAAGAACCCAACCAACCAAAAAAAGGAAAAGGGAAAGATCTGGCTATTTGTTCCAATACAAACTCCATCCATTTAGAACTCGAAAAGAATCTTTATTCACAAAAATGTCAACCACTATCAGTAGAATTTCCCATGATAAAACAAGTACTTAACCACAGGAAAGATTTATGAACTTTCTCTCCATGAAGCACTATCCATGTTAATTTGCATCTTGAAAAAGAAATAGACAAATGAGTGCAACAGGCAATCTCACTGAGATCACAAAGAAAACTTCAATTTATTCTGAAATTTCTATTGCTAAAAGAGAGATAGTAAAATATATGTAGCTTTTAGATAATAAATGCACCAGATTCTTCATCTTCACCCTGCCAAAATCTAGGCAGATGTAGATCTTAGCATCACACTGAGAATATAAAATAATTTGAGAAGAGCTGTGTTGAATTTCATATGAGATCTTGTCTGCATGGAGGATGAATTAAAAAACAAACACACTGGCACCTTAGGACTTAAACCAATAGTTTTACAGTCTCTGAATGTAGCCTTACACTTTTGGTAGACATAAAGACAAACTGCAACGGAAACTTGTTCATTTTCAAATGCTACAATACTCAGCAGCCTGCTTTTACTTCATGAGGGCATAACTTCAGCTTCTTTCTCTACTTCATTTCTCTCCAACCTTGACCCATGTCATGAGCACACTGAGTATCCAAACACTGCTGAGAAAACACTAAGATACTTTCCCTCCATAGCACCACAATAAATTTAAACGTATTACACTGAAATGATTTGAGATCTATATTCATTCTGATAACTACTTTAGTGAACTAAAGCTAAAAATGCTTCCAAATTATTTCATGGCGATGCATAGAAACAGCATCCGCTTCAATTTCTACTTTACATAATAAAATCAAAGTAGGTTGCTCAGATGATCCTGCTCAACCAGGAAACCTTCCCAAAACTAACACTGCTGTAAGTTACTGATTCCAGCAGTTAAGACAGTTGCTGTCATATGAAAAGCTATCTATAATTTGCGATATTTTAACAACTGTCTTCTCAGAATTTAGTAGCATCCACAATGTACAGCTTCTTGTAGATATAATACCAAAACAGAATCCTGGAAAGGAAAATAATTTAGTGGATAATAACTTGGGATAAAGAAAAACTCATTAAAACTACTAAAAGGAAAGAGAAAATATTTAGAACACTTTGAACAGCACTCCTGAACTCACGATGAATTAATGACAGACTCAGTTCCAGCTTTCTGAAGTTTCTGTTCTTAACAGGAACTGTTAGAAACTGTAGACTGACCTCCGCAGCTCTTGCTGAAAGGACATTTCCAAAAGCACTCTGGGAAGCTCACAGAACTCTCTTGCAATTTTCTTTTTGTTTTTTTAATAAAATCTGAATATACGTTAAATAAACACTGAGTTAATAACAGTTTGCACCCACTAACAGTAACAGAAAAAGCTAACACTATCACATGAAAAAGAAAATATTATCAGGTGAAATCCACTTGAAATTTGTTTCCACTCTCCGGCGCACTCTCTCCTTTCAGGGTCTGTACTAACCACAGATGGCGAACAAGCGGGCAATTTTTTTGATATAATTTCACTTACCAATTTACTTCTATTGAAACACATAGAACCGATAATACACGTAATTTAAATAACGTTTGCTTACTATTTCTTGGTTTGCTATCTTGTTTTATGTCCAAGTGCTATGTAACAATGGGAATATGAAATTCATTATGATCAAATATCAGAGGCCGCCTGGGAGGGGTCGATTCTTTGTCCGCTTTGTGTAACAGTTTAAAGAGACCTGTTCCAATATTCATTGGAATTCCCATGATGATGCACTCAGAAACACCTAGGAAAGAACCAAACAAACACAATGAACATCTAAACAGTAAGGATTTACAAAACTACTTGCATTTGCCCATTCTGTTTTGTGTTGCCTACAAAATATTGAACTTCACACGTTAGGATCAAGGCCTCTACACTAGACAGTTAAATGTTATGGTCATCAGTATGTTATTTAAACAGTGTTCAATTCTGGAAAAACTCAACCTAACCTAAACATCTTCCCCAGTAAAGACAGCCCTTCAGAAGGTTTGTTTTTAAGAGAAGACACATCCCATGCAGTGCCCATAGCAGAAAATGCAAGGCAAACTCACTTGATGTTCATTCTCTGACTCAGTGCTAAGGCTTCAGTCAAACCTGGCAGGGTTCCCTTGAAACCTCCCCAGGCTACTAGTTAGAAAGGCACAGAACTACTTGAGCTATAACGCTCCTGGCATTTTCACCACTCAAAAAGTGCTTGTTTTGAAGTGAAAGATGGAGTCTGTCTCAACGATTTTTGATGGTTATAACATTTCCACTGCAATGTGCTGACACATTTATATTCCAGATGTACCAATGTGCACAACTTTTCCGAAGAACGTTCCACACTCAAAGCAAGCTCTCAGATACCAGTGTTTCTATCTCAGCATGCTGTTATGATTTAACTACATTTTTGCACATTCTCAGGAGTATAACTACATTGTCCTTCACATAAATGTTTAAGAAGGTAACAATAAATAGCTGTACATTTGAATGCACAAAGGATGAAATAAATTTGCTTAAAATTCTGACTTGATTCACAATTTGAATGTATACAAATGAAGATTCAGAAAATACTGTGCACAAAGCACTGTTTGAAACTGGCTACACCAAGACTACCTGGACATACACTCAAACTAATTAACTTCCACATAACACATGCATATTTCTATATTTCATTAGTAGCCAGAAACTCCCAATGAGCAATTCCAGCTCCAGGAGGGTAGGCATTGCATAAACAGATCTTGACAAGAGTGAAACCTGCTTTACTTCTTTTCTCCATTTAACCTACTAGACAGCTTTTTTAACAATTCAGTCCCAAAATATATGTAGCTTAAAGGAGAAGAATCTCTGAAAAGAAAGAGGGCAAAGACATTAAAAAAAAAAAAATTATTTCAATTCCAAATATTAGAGCACATGGCAAAAACACAAATTAAAGACACAAACAGAATGCCAGAACCCATTTACTGAGTCTTCTGTTTGCTGTATGTATGTGGGCTTGCATACACTTATGCATATGTAGCCATGTATTTTCAAAATTTACCAGATTGTTTCATGAACTCACTAAGATGATTCAGTGGCTGCTAACATAAATTTAAAACTCAGGAACAGATACCTGTTGTCAGAAATTTCTTTTTAAATGTATCTTGTCTGCTGTTAAGGAACTGAACACTGATAAGCAAGACTTCTAATTAAAAAACAAAGACCTACAATTTTCATCTGTTTAGATTAGAACTAAATAAGATGTGAAAAACTTGGCCTTCCTGTTTATTTCTAGGTACAAGTGCCAAATGACCTGAGCAATCAGGTAAGAGTATAATCTTCGCTAGGCTGAGATGTACCTGTCTTCCTACTTCTTAGCAGGAATGAAAATGAAACCTCAATACTGAGTGAGATACAAGATTTATTCAACAGCTCTAGGTATTGAATATACAAAAACTTTCACAATTGAAAAAACAGAACTATTGATAGTGGGATAAATTTCTTAGTATTTCACTGAGACCTAGGGTAAGAAGTAAAACCAAATTACTCAAAGTCTACTTTAAGAAACATCCAACAAATATCCAACTGACTTCAACATCTCAGTCAGAAATTAGAAGGTAGAGAAACATATAACAAACTTGTAGGACTTCTAGAATGAATTAGCCTCAGACCTGAAGTTTTTGACATACCAGCTGAACAGGAAGCTTAACAAAGACAGAACTCCAATGCTTTGAAGAGGTTTTACAGATGCTGGGTAAGGACCACAACCTTGAACAGGCGTTGCCATACCTACCACAAACAGAATCCTTCTGTCCAAAGTAGGCAGCATCAAAGAGATGGTCTGCAGTCTTTTCAAAAGAAGCCAGCATCAACACACTCTCTTTCATTTTTGCCAGTCCAAACCTGGTAATGCCCAGCACTTCGCCCTTGATTGATGGAAAAACTCAAAGAGTAAGCCTGAGTAAATAAATATGCTATGTACAACACAGTATTGTCATAATACACCGATTCACAGTTGAATATCCTGAAGGTTAATAGTTTGGTAATAATCAATATTTACAAAAAACAGAAGTCATTCTTCATATACAATATAAGCTGCTATAAATGGTTAATAGCTCTTGAATATTGATTAGATCTTGAGTACTGAAAAAATTGAAAGAAACACGGCCATGAGAAAAAAAACCCCACAATTACAAACTGTCTGCTGAGATACAAACTTCAGTGAGGTCTGAGAGCACTATGCTGAATCTACTGCCTAATAGCTACAGACAAATCTGATCTCAGCTGCCAGGAGTTTACAGAAGACACTCAATCTTCATCTTTTCACTCTCCAGAAAAAAAGGTAATTAGCTTTTTAAACTAACTTGACTTGTTTGTGCCTATGGTTGTTAGAAACATCCTGATTATATCAGATTGCACACAGAAACCTAAGTCAGAAGTACAGGCAAAAGAATGCATGGTAGGGGCCCACCAAGTTTAAAACACAGCACTCTGATGCCCTTTTCTGCTGCTGTGCTGCAGCTTCACAGGGTCACAGCCCTGGAGACTGCTGCTACTCAGTACAACAAAGCTCTGCGGTTTTGGAACAAATCAGAACTCTATCCATTTCACCCAAATTAAACCCCTGCACGCTGACAGGCAAATTGCAAACATCTTCACAAAGTGTACTCAACTCCAAAAACCATATTGGATGTGAAGGAAAGAAAATCAATCAATCAGTAAAGAGCAGATGATTTTGTACTAATACGTTGTGTAAGACTGTTCATATCAGCTGATTCTATGTGTAATGCCTGTATCCTTTGCCTCTCACATATGGTGCGGCTGATGCAAACCACTCCCCGTGGGATTTTCTGCACAGCAAGCCTTAAACTGCATGCATGGCTACCCAAACAGTTGTTTCACACACAATCCTTTTTAGGATTCTATTTTCAATATGAAATTATTGTTCTCTACTCATTGTATCAATTTTTTTCAGTCAAAATAGATCCTCCCTCCCCCAAAGAACTATAGTAATTAAGCCTTTTGTGTAAAATACAAGTAACAGTATTAGGTCAGTACAACTTCGAATTCTTTAAGCCAAGAATGAATTTCCATCTCCTGAGCTCACCCACTCTCCTCAAACATGATAAAATTAATTTGTATAAACAGGACAACGTAACATTTAAAAAAAACATAGCACAAACCTTGTAAGTCATTAGATCAGACAATAACATAACATGTCTCCTGTCAATGCTCATGCCGTGGTTCACCATCGTATATTGAATCTCATTGATAATGGTTGTCCGGGCAGCTTCAATTCCCAGAGTTTTCTCTACCTACACAAGAGATTGTTACATGTTACATGAATGGAGAACCAAGTGCTTGGAGCAAGTATACTCCTGGAATAAATACCATCTGATAGCATATTGATATTCTATTTCTATGACTACTCTTTTAAACTTCTCCATTTGAAAAATATTTATAAAAACAGCTTAATTGAAGTGAACAGTGCTGCCAGTGAATTATTCTCTCGTGTTAATGCATTCTGACACATATTAGTGGAATCAGGCTTCATTCCATATCAACTGCTGCAACTGAGCACAAACAAGCACTTGTAATAAAGATGCTACGGGGAAAACCCCACAGCACCATTTAGACATTACCTCATAAGTGTTGTTAGAGGATGTTTTTGTTCCTTTCACTCCATGAGTAGCCATAACAGCTCGTAGATTATCACCTTCAACCAGAAGTTTGTATTTTTCCTTTCCACTTTGTTCATCAACATGAATGACAGCTCGGGAAACCTCTGGTATGCCTTGCACTACAACCTTCACAAAACAAAAAACCCCTAGTAACTTTGATGTATACAGTAACACAGTATAAAAGGGTAACACTTACCAGCACTCAAATCTATTGCGAAGGTATAGTATGTGGAGTAAAGGCTCACTCAAAACACGTATGAGTAAGATCTCTTGCTCTTAAATACACTAATGCAAAACTGACACTGACACTGTACTATAAACAGGTATAGTATGTGGAGTAAAGGCTCACTCAAAACAAATATAAGTAAGATCTCTTGCTCTTAAATACACTAGTGCAAAACTGACACTGACACTGTACTGTAAACAGGTATAGTATGTGGAGTAAAGGCTCACTCAAAACAAATATAAGTAAGATCTCTTGCTTTTAAATACACTAGTGCAAAACTGACACTGACACTGTACTGTAAACAGGTATAGTATGTGGAGTAAAGGCTCACTCAAAACAAATATAAGTAAGATCTCTTGCTCTTAAATACACTAGTGCAAAACTGACACTGACACTGTACTATAAACCTTACTCACTATCTACATTTTATACTTTATATCAGACATTCCCACACTCTGGTTTCGGTGTCTGAACAGTGCCAGACCCATATGAATAAAAGGGAAAGCTACTAACAATAAAGGTTCACTTATCTGTTTGTAAAATCCTGAACAGACAAAAAAACCGCAGAAAATCCAGAACCTCCTCACAGAAAGCTGAAAAACTGCCAGATACTGTCACGTGGTTCAATTCTAGATGCAGCTGGAAGCAGATCTAACTATTTCATACAACTGTTGTACTGGGAATGCTTAAATAAATGTTGTAAGGGAGATACCAAAGCTTCCATTTTATTTACAAATATAAGTAAACTACTCATTGTATCAAACAGCAAGTGGCTTAGTCCCAACAGCACCACAATCTAAGAGTTACTGACCCAGCCTATCTTCACTGTCAATACTAACAAGAATTATTTCATCTTGCCACCATGGAACGAATTACTACTACTGATAATCTCCCACAAAAGCATGAGACAGCCTTTGCTTTTACCTTTGGTAGCTCTTCCTTGAGGGACTGCAACACATAATACATGGAACTCTTGCTATTTTCACGAGGGGTCACACATACAACTGCTTCTCCATGGACAGCAACATCCCCAGGCTTCACTCTGAGTTTAGAGATGCAAATCGAGTAGCGCACGGTCTCCGCATTCACCTGTGGCAAAAGGCAGCCAGCGAACATCAGGGTTAGCACAGTAGATATCAACATGCTCAAATAAATGGAGCAATCTTTCAACAGATTATAAAAAGGAAAAACGTAGGAAAATCATCCCCAAATATTCTCTTTTAATTTAGTCTTATAAATTGCATGAAACAGTATTCTATGCTGAAGGTACCAGCCTGTACATTAAGCAATGGAGAGAAATGGCATCCCTGTGTTTAGCGGAACACAAATGTATGTTCTCTCATTTCCAAATAAAGTGGAAATTATCCACTTTGCAAGGAAAAAAAAAAAGGGACCTGCTGGAATACTAACCCTTCCAGATGTAATGTAGCTACACAACATGCATCATTTGCTTCCTTCTTTTCAGCTTTCCCTGGTGTGATTACTGACACAGGATTAAGAGACCCTTTGTAACACATCCAAGGTATAATCTGTCTAAGAACAGAACAACTCACCTCTAATCTCAGTAGTCTAATGCGCTCTAAAGACAGCTTTACTAGGATGAAACAGTCATCTGGAAGAAACACTTCCTCAATATATTCAGAAATCTTTAAGACACAAGGACAAAACAATTAGCATACATAAATGGCTAAAATGTCCCATTGCAATAGGCTAATGCATACATTTAAAGCATTAGCAATAACACAATTTTCTCACCTCTCCTAACAAAGTTTTCTCAATTCTTCCTTTAACCAGACGAGCAAAATCAGGATCATCATCTTTGTCCAACTGAGCTGTTATAATAGGGGTGCTACAAGAATAAACATACACACACAAAAACCCAGCTAGGAAATTGTTCAGTTAGAGTACAGATGGCAACTTGAATTACAGCCAGCCTCATGGAATTTATCACTTATCTATAGCAGTATTGAGTAAGATAAAGAGATCTTTGGCTTCCTCAGGTGTATTTAAGAAGAATTACTGTTCAGGAAGTTCAGGCTGGTAAAAACAAGCAAACACACCAGTACTAGTGATTGTTTTCAAGGGATATGTTATTGTAGTGTTATTTAAGCATGGCTCCATGCATAACTAGAAATAGGTATGCTTCAAGTACTGCTAAGCACCAGAGAACTTCACAATAGGTGAGAGAAGTAAGGAAATACTATACTTAACAAATAATGACTTTCCTTTATTTGATTTTCTCTCTGGGCTTAAGTATCACGGATTGGCAGACATGAGATTTTTCTTGTTTGAGTATTTGCACTGAATGGTGTCTAGTACACTGCTGAGGACAGGGAAATGCTATCATGTATTGCAAATTTATCCATCAGGTTTCACTTGGGCAAAGGAAAAAAAAAAACACAACAGATGAAAACAATGTTAGTACCTAATAGCCTTTGAAGCATTAATGATTTCTTTGATTCTTGGCACACCCAAAGTGATGTTCATTGAAGCAACACCAGCAAAATGGAAAGTCTTGAGAGTCATCTGTGTGCCAGGCTCACCAATACTCTGTGCACAAAGAGCTCCTACTGCAGAACCAGGCTCCATCTGTGCCCTGACAAAAAATATAGCAAGAGATATGGAACTGAATAAGGTTGAAGTTCCTAAGCAAACAACAACAGAAACTATTTTGGCAGATATATGAGAAGTTTGTTAATATATTATTTTAGTAGAAAAACAAGAGAGATTGAAAGGTCACCAACACTTTAAGACTGATTTCATACAAAGCAAGATGATATGCTGTCATATAAGCATACCACAGATGCAGTGTAACTTCCATTAGAGATTACAAAATAGTTGTCCTCTTCCGCCTAAGCATCAAGCACTCTCCCTTCAGGGAAATCCCATATGCTGACATTTACTTATTACAGTAAAAGTGATAATTCACGTCTAAAAACACTTAAAACAAATGAAAACAAGTACTCCTAATAAGAGAAAGCAAAAAACCTGGTAATTGCTTTAAAATAATTAAGAACTTAACATATACATGAATTTTCTGGAAGAAGAAAACATTAGGAAACAATTGGTGCAGGTAGACCATAAAGGAGAGATCATCCATAGCTTCATATGAATGTCCAAATCCGAGAAGTCTAAGTAAATGAAATAAATCTCAATGGATAAAGAGATTAGAACATTCACATTAGTATTATCTTGGTAGAAACCAAGAATAACAAACAAAAGGATCCTATAAGTGCATAACAGATCAAAGAATATTTTAGAACAAAGTATGATATAACTCCTCAGACTATGCAGATCAAGAATCACTTTCAAGATTCATATGAATTTGCAACTCATCTATTGAGACTTTATTCTGTATGGGCTCACTGAAGGTTTTCAAAAACCTCCTGCAAGAGGAGGAGGAAGGAAACATGTCTGGCAGTGGGTGTAAGAATGTGAAGTGTTTAAACAATATCCTCCCTTACTCTGAATACTACCACTTTTGGCTTTTATCAGAATCTGCTGTCAAAACACAGTCTGTTGATATAAGCAATGAGCAGCTAAATGCTAAAACTGTGCTTGTTGTTATGATCACTATTATTTCAGAAGGAAGGTGCTTAAGCACAAGCAGATAGCTTTGCATGCTCAAGAAATATAAAATAAAACATAAGGCATTTTTTTCACAATGTAAAAGGATACCAAAGTTTGTTAATGATTTTGACTCAAGACAAGCGTAAAAACCCCACCTGTTAGACCTGTTGTGCAAGACTCTGCCTTAACAAGCCCACCTGTAGACAGTGATGCCTTTTTTTTTTTGCATCTTACCTTTGTCTTGCAATGTTTATGTCATTGGAGCCAATTGTTTCTAATTCTTTGTACTGCATTCACAACAGAACCAACATTCATACATAGCAAAATACACCCCGACATTACCAACAGAACAGCAGCACTGAGAACACAGTAGGGTAAACACTCACCTCATGTATTTGTCTCTACAAGTCTCTAGAAACTTCTCTAGTTGTGTTGGAGTAATCCTATCCAACTGATATAAAACTCTTGGCTGAAAAGAGAATAGAATAGTTGGAAAAGCAACAACTTATGAAGACTGAAAAGAACTTCATTACCCCACTGAAACTACTTACCTCTGTTGTCCCATTGTCATTAATTCCATACTTGTCCCTAGTTTTTTTTATCTTGTCAGAAACACCTTTGATGAATTTCTTAATTTCCTGAAATGACATTAAAACCACAGTAAGCAAAGACATGGTATCCATATTGAAATCGCCAACAGTAAGTTATTTACTTTAAGCTCCAAATAATTACAATAAATTAATAATGCACAATTAGACAAACACATATATCAAAGTTCAGCAAACCAGATCCATTTTCGTGTAGCCACCAATCAGTAGCAGTACATGAGGACTATGGTCCCTGCTGAATAAAAGCATCCTTCCTGAGCACACACTGACAGGTGAAGATAACTCACTTGGATTTATCCTTCCTTCCTACCCACCACGTACTGAAAGTGATTTAAAAACTAAAAAAAAACCCAGCTCAAAGCTCTTAATTTTTGGTGATACTGACACAAATACATTCTCACTCATTTCTCAGTATTCAAAATAGTCAAAATGGAAAGACTGTGGCAAGACAGGAAGTATATAAAGTATATCTGCTGGACAGATTCCAGAGATTTGAGATGCACTTTATTTGTGAGAAAAAACCTCAAAACTATTATATACATGTCAATCTTTACCTAATATTATTCAAATAACTTGTCTAGGCTGTGGAGAGGCCTTGCAGATAATTGCATTTAACACATCATAGTACACAGACCTTGCACTCTCTTACCAAGCTTACCCCAAAAGAAGCTCTAAGTCTTTATTGGAACATAAACTGAAACAATACTGTTAGAAAAACATCCAACATTTATTCCATGAAAGATTATTTGGTCATTACACTTTGGATATAGACACGTACACTAGAAGTCATGAAATATGAGATCCGTGATTAAACTCTTCCACAAATGTGGACTTGGTGCAAGTCATGACCATAAGACAATGTTATCAAAACCAAAATATAAACAAAAAGCAAGAGGAAATTCTTCCCATCTATTTCAACCATGATTTAGGAAAGCCTCCATAGAGAAATAAATACTTGGATTTTTTAAGAGTCCTGTTAAACCCTTTCTACCTCACTAGTCCTACCCAACAAACAAGAGTGATGGTTACACAGTATCACTCGCTTCTTCTGCCCTAGGTACTGGACTCCTTGCAACCACTACAGTCAGCTGAACACTGACCATTACTTGCAAAATTGAGTAAGTATCTGAAGGAATGCCTTTTTTTCTTTTTTTTTCACAGCTGAGTTCATAGAATCATTATGAAAACATTTTTATTACGTTCTAACAGAATTCTCACTCTCAAAATAACAACATTCTTAGGGCATTCAAAGTATTTCCAGAGAGTAATGTTATTTTCTGTGAATACCTGAACCGAGTTCAAAAGGAAGAACAGACAACAGAAGTGCTGCTGGAATGGATGCTTCAAAGTTGCTTCCTCACTTGGATGACAGGATGCATTCTTATGGTTTTGCCCCTTTTTTTTTTGCCATGCAGTAAGTAGCATTATTCACAAATAATATATTTGGACATTTTAAAGGCTTTTGACCGTAAAATATTTGCAAAAAATTGATAATGGGATTTATTTCCTAAAATAAGTGTTTAGGCAATAATATGGTAGGAGAGAAGTTAATCTTTTTACTACAGGTGCATAAAAAAGGAATGTTGCAGGACTTTTAGAAGACTTTTCCTCTTTGACAGTGCCTGAGTTCCCAAGTACTTTGAAAAAAATCCAAACAACTCCAACACAAGAGATCAATTATTACATATAATTCTGAATAAAGTACTTCAATTGTATGTTATTTCTATACACCAGAGTCAGAAAACGTGGAAGATAAATCTCTGCAGACTTATTTTTCATTGTCAAATTTTTATTCATGCAGAAGACCTAAAAGAGGAAATTACTTATTCTTCTCAGCTTTCAGGTATCTGTTGGAAATTTATCCAAACTACGGATTAATTTCTGCTACAAATGGAATGAAAATGTAGCTCATTCTTTGCTAAGCCTCTCTCTCTCTCTCTCTGGATTTATCATCTTTAGTGCAACACTGTACTTTATGAGCACAGCTATGTAACTCCCAGAGTGGACTCGACTATTGATTTTTTTCACAACTTCTAAATCCATGAAGTCTTAGTCTGGACCAGATTAACAAAAAGGCACCAAATGGGCTCAGTAAGATGTGGCTCAACACGGGCCTTGCCAGCTCCTACAGAGCTGCTGTTTAGCAGAAAGGGCAGTTAGGGGTGCAAACCATGCTCTCTCAGGGATTGCACCAGGTGTCCAGCAGCCAGGTTAGCGGGGTCATTTACACACCAGAAGCACTGCTTGCATTGCAATCCTTGCAGGGAAGAAGGCACAGGAATTCACAGTGGCATAGACAGTGCCACGAGATTCAGCCAAAATCTGCTCCACTTCAGGCAGACCCAGCAGGGTAACTCTGCATATGGCAGCACTGACTGGCTGTGTGCTGAGGTTCTTCTGTGTTTGCACCACGTTCCCAGCACTCCTATTCCATCATCTCAAAAAATGCACAGAAAAATGACTGCCTTTTTTTTTAATTGTGAGGGTTCTTAAGGATTTCTACAATTCCAATCAAAAGAAAAAAACTTCCCTTCACCTGTACCTTAATACACTCAAATATGTTAAAACATTAAGATCATTAACTGTGCCAGCCAACACTATGTTTTCCCATCAGCTGAATTCCCTCCAGCAAGAGCAGAGTGCAGGAAGAAAGAATATTGCCTGTTTGGAAGAGGTTATTTAGACATACTGTGTTCTGGACTGGAATGGATAAGCCCATTTATAGGAACCTCCTGGTAAAATAACAACACTAAGAAGCATGTCCGTTCTGGAATGGAAAAGTGGAGGAAGGGAAAGGAAAACACCAGAAAAACATGTTCATATTCCTAGAAACTGAAAGAATGACTTTAAGAAAGAATTGTCAAGTACTGAAAGAAAGCTTCCTCAAAATCCTTGAATTTAGCAATGGGTATTAATTAATGTGTCACAGTTCTCACATTAAGGAAGTTAAATAATTGTGATGAACACCTATAACTTAGCAAGCAGTAATGTATATATTCTAATCAATTACTTTAGCTCTATACACACATCTTCAGCTAAAAAGCACTAACATTAATGCTCACACAGTGCACACACATGCTACGATTACCTCATTATATTTTTCATAACCTGTCTCAGTTAATGTCTTCAAGGATGAAGAGAAAAAAAAGGAAAGAAGAAGATATAACAATCTAAAACAGAAAAATCTTAAGCTAATTATCACTAAGGTGATGTAACTATTATCTGTGCTTCTGAAAATAACAGCAATTATTTCAACTTTCATGATATGATTTGAAGTATACATATTTTAAATAACAGCTTTATGTCCAAACTCTGATACCAAATTATTTCATTTCTTTTCCTTCAGACCTGCAGTTAAGATCTACAGCGTATTTAAAATATGGATATAAACTATTTATTCAACTCGACTCTATCAATGGAAGTGCAACTCAGGTTTACCTTGTGCTCTGAAACACCATGATCTATTAAAAAGAAACCCTTCAAACACAGGTCATGAAATTAATCTTGTTCTCATCACTGCCAGTAATCAGAAGGTTCATCAAGGTAACAGCTTTATATGGAAGTAAGGTTAATTCTACAGGCAGGTTAACGCTACAGTTTTGATCAGTGATTCTCAAAGAAGTCTTGAGAGTGGCTGGTCTCATAAATACTAAAATTGCCCAATGCTCTTTCAAACAAATTGAATTTTACAATTCCAAGTGCGAGCGATCATGTGAACCTTCACTCACCCTTAAAAGCCATGTAAGTAGTCTCCAGACAGGCTAAAGCCCTGTCCTTAAACCGTAAGGAAAAGTTAATCACAGTGTGATAAACGAGATAATTACCTGCAGAAAACTGTCTTGGCAGCAAAGAAATTCATTCTTCTTCATGATGGACTCGGATGTTAACACCAATTCATTTCTGCTAAGGGCTGGTTCATTTCGGCATGGATAGACAGCCTTCACAGGAAAAAACACAGCTTATCCACAGACAGCATATGCACAAAAACTCACAGACACAGCATTCTTTATTCCTGGTTGTGTCTTTTTCTAGTTTGTTAAAGGGGGGATTTTTGGTTGGTTTTGGTTTACTACAGTATATTAGACTACTGTGAAAAGAAGGGCCACATCCACTCCTACTCATTTCTGCAAATCTGAAGGTATACACCCGGACATTTCTAGTTCTACCCATTTATTACACTCATATTACAGAAATCTAAACAGTTATTTCAGCAAAAGGCTTCTTTCTGAGGGAAGGGAGTCACATCACAACACACCAACCAACCAACCACAAAACCAAGACTGAACAATACAAGTCTTCAAACATGACAATATTATTTTACAACCACCAGCCAGTTGAACTTAAGGAACATCCATGTCTTGATTTAATAAAGAATTAATCTGTGCAATGTACCAAACTAGAACCCAAATAAGCCAATAGTAATTTATCTAGTGAGTTGGATATTAGGCCCTAAAACTATGTTCAAGCCCAGAAAGAAATTCTACTTTTCACAGCTTATACACAGTTTGGTCTCTGTACACAAATTGCTCTGTCCACTAGAAAAAATATCTACTACTCTTAGAACATGCATGCTGAAAGACTGACCAGGACCATTCAAAAAAGGCAATTTGAAAGTAAATACTTCCAGTGAAACAATTTTCCCCATCATTAACGTATCAAACAGCAAGGCTTAACATGGACAGTATGCTTAACAGTACCTTCACACTTTCAATCAGGATTTCAGCCATCCTTACCCTGATATTGTCTAGAACTCTCTTGAATTCCAGTGGTTCATCCTTCCCTTCCATAGCCGCAGGATCCAAGCCATCTCCTCCATAAATAAACTGTATAATGTCACCAGTGGAACTTCTGACTGTTAAATCATACTGTGAGCAAAGATCTTCAAGAGATTTTACCAGACGTCTCTGAAGGGAAAAGAAAGTACAAGGAAAGTAAAATTGATCTTTTTAAAAATAGCTGTTGATTTGCAATACAAAAAATACAGAAACCAGACTCAGGACATAAATCTGACACAGTGACGAGCAGGCATGAAAACCTATTTAAAATCATACATTACCCCTCAGGCTTTACTGTACATTCCACAGAACATAAAAGTCAACAAAACTGCATGCAACAACACAGTACTCCACATTTAGAATTCCATTGTATGGAAGACCTAATGCTAAGCTGCAAAAACCTATTGTAGTTACAGGGATTTATCTGGGTGGTTTTTTTTGACATAACATTCATATTCTTCCAAGCACATTTATTTCTCAAGGGATACAATACTTTTTGTATATGAAAGCAGAACCACTCAGTGATTGTTTTCACTGAGAAAAAACAAAGAGGTCACTTGCCAAAGCCATTTTTACATCGGGTTATCTGCTTCCCCTACATTAACTCCTTATATTGGGAAATCCCTTAACTACCATATTCCTTTGCATTCCCAAAAAGAAAGCAAGCTATGAAACATTTTAGGTTAAAAACATTTTTTTACTTGAGAGATGGACTTCATTGTTCCATGAAAGCAAATTAGATCACCTAAACTAGACTATAAATTGGTATTTTTTTCTCACTGGTGAGAAAAAAGGTAAGATAAAATAAACGTTAAGATTTTTTTTTAAATTTCGAAGTCCAAGTGCTACAATTCATTGATTTAGGAAGAAAGTTGAAGAGGAAAAGTATTTTGCAGGTTGCTTATTAAATTTATATATATGTATAAATACTTGCACAAATGCCAAGATTATTCCATTAGTTTTGGAGACAAATGGTCTAATAAGTCACCCACCCCAAAAGGTGGGTTTTTTTTCTTTTTTCCATCTTTTCTTTCTACCTTTTCTATCTACACTTGTGTATCTTGGAATGTGTTCCCAGCCCCAAATTATCTTGGCTTTTCTACTGCCTGTTACACTGGGAAGAGACTTATTATTTAAATACTACTTAAATGTTAAAACAGCAATCTCAAGAGTGCACATAACAGCAAAAAGCTTTTTGGAGGGACATTCTTTTAGAGCCAAAGACACTAAAATCTTACAGAACCAGTCTAAGTCTATATGCCTCTTAACTAAAGAGAATAGACACTGAAAGGGAGCTTTAGCTGCATTTCTGTCATCACTCACATCAGGTTTAGGAACACACTACATAGAAAGTAGTCCTCAACAATTGCACAGAACAACGACTTTTATCCATGTTCAAGAGGAAACAGCTTAATACAAACTCGTTATTGTACCACTGGCTGAGGTCTCATTTACAAACTCCACACATCCTGGAGAACAGATCAAGCCATGGATTTCACAATATAAATTACTGTTACACTGTAAACACACAACATTTGCATTCTCCCTGATCCGTCACCTTGACATGCACACAAGAAATATCCACATCTTTGAAGACTGATAAAACACTCACTTCTGCTGACAGTTACCTGCATATACCCAGTTTCAGCTGTTTTTACAGCTGTATCAACCAGACCTTCTCTACCAGCCATTGTGTGGAAAAAAAATTCAGTGGGAGTCAACCCAGAATAGAAGCTGTTTGCAACGAAGCCTTTTGCTGCAGGGAGCTGCAGGGAAGAGTGGGAAAAACACAGTTAAAATGCAATGTATGTTCTACATGTTGCAGAAAGACATGGTGCATGTCACTGAAATTCTTTCTGAAAGTGAGCCAATACCCCCACCAATACAGGACAATGATCTCAGCTCTGCTTAGCTCTCAAGTTCCATATTTTAGATCTGAATAAACATTTCAGAAACCCTTGCCTAGTTCTTCCAAACTACTTAAAGAGTGTCTCCTTTCTCCTACAAACCTTGTCACATTACCAGCTATTCCTTCCCCACACTACACCAACACTTCTGTTAAACTTGCAAAAATTGAAACTGCAATTAAGAATGTTCATTTTGCCATAGTAGTGCAAAGGTATTTGCTGAAGACTGAGGAAGCCAGGAAAAATAGGACAACTGAAGATATGCATACAATTAATTTTTTTGAATGGTTTGCCCTCACCCCTGAGGAAAGTTCTTGCCAATGAAATTTATGCAGGCCTCCCTTCAAACCAAAAATCTTTTCCTTGTTATTTAACAGGTAATGCTTTCTAAATCAGAAAAAAAAGCTAGAGCTAAATTTTATCTTCTCATCTAAACGATTAAGTATTGTTTCTTTTTCTACTTATTCAGTATGTTACAGAACTCAGAAGTTGAAATTTGGACATTTGGTCACATATGCAAGTTTAATAGCTACCATCTGACACTCAGCTGACACACTAACTAGACTATGGACTTATACCTAGAACCTTTGTTAGTGTTCGTTAGATTTCAAATAGCACTTTAAAAGAAATTAATCTCACTGAATTGTATTAACAAGTGCATGAGAGTCATTATTGCTTCATGTGGGACCAAACTGAAACACCAAATACCAAGAGTAACCCATGGTACCTATCCTGGTGGAAAAAGGGAAAAACCAGAACGGTTTATCTGGCACATCTCACCTGTTTATAAAGACACCAACATACATTCAGCAGTTTTCCTGGAAAGTATTAGTGCAGTCAGACATAACACCAGTGAGAAACTTTTATAAATTATTGTTAGGACTCTCGAGAGAACCAAAGACTTATCATTGCCTCACTTGAATTTTACTAAATTAGAAAGGTCAAAGCAAGGCTTAGCTGTAAAAAGTCAAGCTAACTAGACATCCTACGGCAATTCAGAGCATTGCAGTTAACTCCCGAATCACACCAAACATTTTACATTGACCATATATGATCCTTTTCCTTCAGCCTATCATGACAACATATTTTATCATGCATTCTTCTCAAAATGGCTTAAGGAAACTTGTTTCACTTTCCTTCACAATCTGTTGTAAACATCCAGAATTACCTTAGAATGCTTCTCAAAGTGAGGCAAGGACCTGTTCTCAAACCCATCAGGAACACGGGACCCACTGATAGCCTGCTGCCCTACACAAGCAATCATCTGGGATATGTTAATGAAGGGACCTGAAAAGACAGAAAAGAAAAGAAAGCCCCTCACTCACAAATGAGGAATACACTGGTTCCCCGATAAGCTATCTTCACTCGCATGAAGGCCAATTATTTAGCCTCCTAACTGCTCAGCAAAACAGAACTGCAAGAGTTAGAGAAGCTTTTCTGTTACTCGTCCTGCTCATTTCAGCATTTACGCAAAGGCTGGCAATTAAGTCTATGATACAGCCAACAATTTCTCATTCTTTTTTCCTCTGGGTCATAGACATTCATGCCATTATTTGGCTCCAGTCTCTATACTATCCTGGGTTGTATTACAGATTGTGCTTTACACAGCCCATGATCTTAACCTACATATTTTGCTTCACAATTTCTTCAGTAAACATACTTCAACAATATTTTTCATGAAGGGTTCAGTGTCTACCAGGACTCCTAGAACAAATTAGGTCCCAGAGAACTATGTCACTAACTCAGAAGTTTTATTTGCTGAATATGTTTGCAAACAATACCTCCCCATCACCCCCACAAAAATTATACACGTTATATATTCTTTGTCTTAGATTTCACTATCCCTTTAGAACACAACGTGTCACTATGAGGCTTTTCACAATTTACTAGACAGCTAAAAAAGGCAAAAGTGACTTCTTCAAATTCTTAAAGGAAACAAATGAAAGCTCACACAAGAATTTGAGAGACCTTATAGCACTACCTAAAGAGGGGCTACAAGAAAAGACAGAGAGGGACTTGACTCAAGGGCATGTAGTGATAGAACAGGGAGAATGACTTTAAACTGTCAGAGGGCAAGTTTAGATTAGACATCAGGAAGAAACTCTTTATTACAAGGGTGATGAGGCACTGGAAGAGGTTGCTCAGAGAAGCTATGGATGCCCCATCCTGGCCTGGTAGAAGGTGTCCCAACCCATGGCAGAGGGGTTGGGACAAAGATGATCTTTGAAGGCCCTTCCAAATAATTCCACAATTCTATGAAATGTTAATTAATTCTATTCAATTCTGAATGTATAATTTACAGTTGATTTTTCTATATTATATAAACACTAGAAGTAGAAACACCACTGAAATTTTTTTTACTGATTAATTAGTTCAAGTCCTAAGAACATCTGCAGTTTGAATAAGATGTTTTGCAACTTGCACTAAAAATCAAGACACAAGAATATCAGAACATCAGCTTGATTTTAACTAACTATACCCAATCTGTACTCACTAAGCCACTTAAAGCAGCTATGACATGAACTTGCACAACTAACAGGATAAAACAAGCTAGAAATATGGAATGACTAAGTTGCACATGAGTGAAGGAGTGAGCAACCTACATGCCAAGTTCAGGTGTCCCTACCTTTAGAACCACAGAGAGCCATGATCAGGGGACTGTTGCTCTTGTCCAGTTCTCTGAGACAAGCACTGCCAGCATGATCTCTGATAACAGACAGTTCTTTAAGGATTAAGGCCTGAAATAGAGTATTTCAGAGGTTCAGAATTTGCTAAAAAACACTTAGACAAACAGAACTCTATCACTCCCAGAAACACCTTCAGTAGTCAAAGGGTATTCAAAATACAGTAAAGACAAAGAAACCCAGTTGTTGCTTCAGGTAGAACAATTTCACATTTCAGCTTGCCTAACTTGCAGTTTGCTGAAGAAAGTGTCTTTATTAGGATAAGATGGGTATCCAATAACATGACAATCTCTTATCAGCATCAAAAACATCAGCCAAACTGAGCATTGCACTAAGCTCTAAGTCATACTTTGGTACATCCAAGATAACCATGAAAATCTTGATTAATGTAACGAGCTCCATTCCAATTACCTGTGTAATTTTATTCTCTTGTATCACCCCAATACACCCTGGAGGATTTCAGCTAATCTGTGTTCAGCTAACATTTTTAGATGCATACGAACACCTTAAGTCTGTCCAGACTCAGCTCAAGTTACATGCCTAGGGATTGTATTTGCTCATATTTTTAGGTTTCAAAAGACAACTGTAGACTTTGCAATGTACAAGAAATATTTGTTAAGCCTCTACTCTAAATGTACAGTCAATTTAATTAAAATTTTTACCTCTAATGTCTCTTCTGCAGTACAACCAGGCTGCTGCTGCAGCTTGCCAGTGTTCAGAGCTTCAATATACTCGTCACATTTCTTATAGCCAGCATGCAGGAGCTCATACTTAGCTTTTAGCAGGCCCTGCCCAGGGGTTACATCACCAATTCCAATTGAAAAGCCACGATTAGCTATTATTAAAACGAAAATAAAATTGGATAGTTCAATTTCATATAGAGAAAACAAATTAAACCCAGGAAACATTATTGGGAACTTTCAATTTTGCCTCCCATCATGTCACCATCACAAGCACCTCATAACCACAATAAATTGTTTCACTGTCTCCCAGCTTCAAAACAAGCTTATTTTTTTAGAAGCATAGCACATCATATTTGAAGCAAAAATCTTGTTTGCACTCTATTTCTGCATTAAGGTACTATTTCACAAGGAAATGTACTTACAAAGATAGACTGGAGCAAGTCTGGCCAGACGTGACATGGCATCAGCAGCTTCTACCTGGCCCCAGTCTCTCAGCAAGATGTAGAAGATGTTGTTCTTGGATCCTGACCCCAGCGTTCCTTTGTCCATACTGCCACTCATTAACTCACTGTTTTGAATTGTGACATCTAGAAATGAGAAGGCAAAAAAGAATTCACCAGTTTTCTAAAATATTCACTACTCACTAGTAATCACTTACAGAGAGAATTTTTAAATAAAAAAAAAGCTCTGTTCATACTCAATATTTTCAATGTGAATTTAGGTATCATCTTCTTGAAGGGCAAGTCACTGCTCTATCATCTATTATATCAAATCAAAACACGATCCAGATATCTTGAGACTTTTTGAGAATTTGCAGAAAACTTTCTGAAGAGAATTACTACGTCTACAGAAATGAATTTTTTTCAGAGAACGGAACACAGCCAACAACGAAACCTAAAAGTTTTACGCATCATGTGCTCCTATTAAAGTCTGAAAATAGACTCTTCCCATATTTTCTAAAATTAAAAGACATGGTCTTTATTTCACAGTCTAATGTTCACAGGAGTGTGAGAGGATTGCTTTTGTCCTACAATATTTAGAGGCTGAAAGAAATTGTTCCACCATGTTTACAACCAACTTCATAGCACAGTGTTCCTTTCATGTACAGAAATCACTCACTCATCTGTAAGAGAGGACTTGAGTGCTAACTGGGAAAATCTTTCATGAGGCAACATTTCACAACAGAATTAGTGTAAATCAATGGATTCTCAACTTACACTTGTGAGCAGCAAGAAACCAACCTAAGCCTGCCTGCTTGAGTTCCTTTCCAACAGTCACCACATGAATGTTAAATTAATTCTAAGAAAAGTCTTGCTCATCCCCTACAGCCTTTTCAACAATGGAGCTTTGCATTCCATCTGCCACTGATATCGCTAACTGGAAGGACATGGATGGTTTGATATCCTAGGGATTTATCTTCCCTGCGTATTCTAACTCTTTACAGTGTTTGACTTCAAATCCCTGCATTAGTACCCCACATCAAGAGACTAAATTTTTCCATTTGCCCTCTGAACAACCACTTCCTAAGCTTTGCTTTCCTCTCTCTCACCTTGAAACAGTAAGTTAGCATCATGACAAGCTGAACATCATAGAAAAGGCATTTCAGTTTAAGAAAGCATGTTTAACATGACTTGAACTCTCGAGAAAAGCTGCAAGATTTTATTTTTCATTTCAAGAACACTTATGCAAACTACTGCTTCAATGCCTACAGTGAGCTCAATAATTTCTATGATTTCTTTGAAGAGTTTCAAAACATGGCTTTAGAAGTGTCACTCACAAGAATCATTGTAACACAGGTCCTCCCCTTTGCCACAATACTGTTTGCCCTTTGTTCGTAGGTTGGCTTTTACAGGACAGTCATCACTGGGTTTGAGAATGAGGCTGAAAACCTGTTTTCCTGTCCAGAGTGTTACAGGCTGAGAGAAACAGAAAGAGAAGAATAAAGATTACGAGTTTATGCTACAACTACAGAAAAAGAGCAAGCAAGAATTTAATTGTAAAATTGCTTTATATATGGAAAATGTGTACAGAGACTCATACTCATAGAAATGCAGTAGCATCCCTTTGAAAAACATCCTCTTTCACAGATTTAAACCCCCTGGGTGCTGAATGGTTATCCTTTACGAAAGGGTATGTGCACGCACTCAGAGAAACGTGCACTACTGCTCCCTCTTACTGTCATGTTCCCCTTTCTGACTAGAAAAAGGAAAAAAACCTCAAAGATGCTGCTGTCATTTCATTTCTCAAAGGGGTTCCAACATTCATAATTTCTTCTTCATAACATAGCTTTGATTTTAAACTGTAGGAGTTTAAAGATTCATGTAACATCACCACGGGTCAAGAACAGACAACAGAAAAAGTCTTAACATGAAAAAAATAGTTTGACACCTTCAGAATTGCTGGGGGTGGAAGACGAACTTTGATCTTTTCATCCTTGCCAACCAGGATAGAAGCAATAATTTGACAGGCTTTGGCTCGATCAAAAAAGGTATCTTTCAATGTAAGAAGATAAGCACCTGGAATGAGAAAAGTATTATGACAGATTAAATTTACATTCAGTTTAAAAGCCATTGCATACTCAGTTTCAATTATTTCACTCTAATACTAATCAGCTACTTACTATGCAAAACAACAATAGTTTAGACAGCTTTAGTTGTACATCCTTTCCAGAATTTTTTTAATTGCTCCACACTAAATGTCTAGAAATTAGGAGCAGTCTATTTTGTAACCTACTCTCTTGCTCTCATACTCTATTTCATAAGTGAAATACAGCCTTGGCAATTCTTTTGTACACGTTCATTCAACTCTTTTTCCTCGCGTTCATTGAACATTTCCCTAAGAATTAAATACATTGAAGGTACATACTGTAGGTTAAAGCTACTAATTACTGAGTTAATTCAACTCCTCTACCATAATCATAAGCAGTTTACATTGTCTGCTGAGTGCAGACAAAGATCTCAAACATTCATTTGCAGAAAAACAGCAAAATACACTCAAAGGTAGCAATAACTGCAGCTACAAAGGTAGACAGCATTAGAAATTACTCTGAGGGCATCATTATATTTCAGGAAAACAAGGGCCTTATTTAATAATGTCATTTTGACTTGTGAAAGGAGAAAGTTTTTAATTAATATAGAAAAATTCTGAAAAAGGGAAGTGATTCTGAAGGAACAACTGTTAGATCACACAGCTCTGAAACAAGCTCATACACACCTGTGAGGAAATCTTGAATAGCAGCAATAAGAGGCTCTCCATTTCTTGGTGTTACCAAGTTTGCTTTAGTCTGCATAACACAAAAAAATATGATGCATTTGAAGACAGTGATATTCTATTTGCTATTCAAAACAGAACCTGCCATTTAAGACATTTATTTTATGGTGAAATGGTCAAAGCTTACTCTAAATAAAACTACAGCTTTCTTCAAAAAGATGGAAAAAATGAGACAGACGTTTCAGTTCACTTCTGTCCATGCACATCTATTGACAGCTAAGGAATAGTCTGTGAAAAAATACTGGAAATTACATATTTTGTTTCCAAAGCAGAAGTGGCAAACAACTTGATATGTTTTGGTAGGACAGGGAAGGGAAGACAAGCTAGCTTTGAGAACAGGGGAAAGGACAAGATTCACTACAAGGATCAAATGGAATATTTCTAGTTGTGTAATCTCTCCTGATGGGTAACAATCAAGCCACCTCTTGCCACATGATCTTATGTTTTACTCAAACTACTGTTCCAGTTAATCACCCCCATCCATGGAGCAGTTTTGCCTGAACCCGTTCCAATGAAGATCTGATTGACACAATGGGGGTGTTCTTTTTAAGCTCACAAGTCAGTTCAGTGAGCTCCAACAGACTGCAGCCAACACTAGTATGGGTACATCTGAAGTAGGATTAGCATTCGGTAACCCTAAAAGAGAAATGGATTAGTAAACCCTCAGCTTGGTGGTACTGACTCACACCACAGATCAAAGCTTGCCACCATGAGATCCCTATTTACTTAGCCTCCTATCTCCCTTTCTGACCCTGCCCTGTGAACCTACTCTTTCCTGCCTTCTCTGGGAAGCTGCATTCACCAGTACAAGCCCAGTATTGCTGCCTCATTTCTAGCTGGTCTGTCTATCTGCAATTCCCAGCCTGTCAGACCAGAAGCAAATGATGGATCTGCTGGTAACAGAGCCAGCCTAGCCTGGTAGCCATCTCTGAAGACAGTCAGGCAGAACTGTACTGATGACATGTACTTACACTGCATTTTCCCCAGATGTTAAACCTCAGGCTATTGGATTACCAGGGTGTAACAGTCCTTATTTATTCTGAAGTCCTTTTCGCAGAGTTTTCAGGCAGCTTGAAAGTTGTAAATTGTCCACACCCAATAATCTCAATAGTATTTCAGATTTCACATGCAAGTTAAGAACTAAAGGGCTCAGCCCATCTGTCACCAGCAAAATCCCAACATCAGCATTTTATCTACCCACCCCCATTAACACAAGCGCTTCTGCTTTTGCTTCTTCTGTCTGAGGGAGGTGAAGGTTCATCTCATCTCCATCAAAGTCTGCATTGTATGGTGTACAGACACATTCATTGAACCTGAATGTCCTATGAGGTTTCACTCTGGCCTGGAAAAGGAAAAAAAAATTATGCACACACAGTCAAGCGTGGCTAAAAAACGTGAGGTCTAAATGCTTCCTTGAAGACTTCCTTTTTATATTACAAACACGACTCAAAATTCCTGATTATAGGATTTAACTCAACAGGAACCGACAGAAACTGTATTCACATTGTATTATAGAAATGTAGCTAATAATTTTCATTATGAAATATTTATAAAAAGCATGGAAGACAAAATGCTTTGTAGAGATCACATCAAGTCCACAAAAATGAAACTCTCACACAAGAAGAGAGAGCAAGGCCAATTATGGCTCTTAGCAGAAGTGTGCACACGGCATCCTGCCTGGGTACACATCAATTCCCATGCACAGGCACAACTGCACTGCATTCATCCTTGCTCCACACACTGTTTCAGCAGGAGCTGTTTGTTTTTGCTTGTGTAAAACAGAAACACCATAAAGGTCAAGTGCCTGATATTGCAGGCTGCACTGTCTGTGCCAGCCTGTGTGCACCCACAATGTGAGCCATGATGCTCAGCTTGTGCAGAGAGGGCTGCCGGTTGAACAGGACAATGTCACCATCTATCAGATGTCGCTCCACAATGTCACCAAACTTCAGCTCCTGGGCCATCTTCTCTCGGTTCCCGTATTTCAAAAACCTTCATAAGAAGAAATAATAATACAGTCAGAAGATAACAACACACTAAACAGAAAGAACTAAAAATTAATTCTGTATTTATAGTGCCAACTTTTCCATTAAATGATGGAGTATTTGTATTACAATAACTAAAAGATGAAACTGGCGTGGACTGAGCATCAGTCACTGCTAATTTAAGCAATGAATGGATCTTGACACTAGTCAACAAAGCCACAGTGATTAGAAGATTAAGTAAGAAAAAATTCCATTTGTAAACACACAGAATTTATTTCAATTGTATCAGAGTACAGGAAGTTTCACACATGTATTAGCCCTTCTTCCTACCTATAAACTGACTGCAGATTAGCTGTCACATGGAAAATGGAAACAGCCAGTACAACTTGGCAAAGACCAAGTTTTCACCTGTGTCTGTACTACACCCTACATTTCAACTAAGATAGGCTCAGTCATAAAAGAATATAAATCTAATTGCAGTTCAACATCATTAGTACGTGCACTTCAGTTTAAATGCAAGAGACTATTTTAAAAATCATACACTAAACCTGAGAACATAAAGACAATTCTTTTTCTACTGCCCTTTACAAAAGATTCTAAAAATAAATTTTAATCCCTGCAGATATAACTGCCTTCACATAGCAACAAGAACAAGTTGATGGGGAGAAATAAAAGGTGAATCATTACAGATAAAAATGATACCTTTTCATTTGGGTGTGCCTTTGCTGTATGAAGTTCGCTCCAGGATGAACATCAGGACCATTACAGACAAGTTTCCTCATAAAATTAATATTGGCTTTGTTCACCTGTTGCATAAATACTTCAATCAGAAACAAGCAGAACATGTTTCAGGACCTTGTTTTTACTGGTGGCTTTTGGGTTCTCAAATTTTAGGCTCAACTGACAATCCCCTTACAGAAGCTCCAGCTGCTGAGGGGAACTTGCAGGAAGGAATAGAGAAGGAAAACATCAGCCTATCTTAGAGCAGAACATCAGAGGGAAATTAAATTAAAAATCTGGGAGGGAAACTTAGAAATAAAAGTACCAAACCACTCCTTTACACAAATCTATGAATGAGTTGAAAAATACGAAGCAAAATTCTTAGTTCTAGAGATGTCACTCCTTACATCACATCTTGTCAGCACTTGCCTATATCCAACACTACAGATCTTTATCTGCCAGCAGCAACAGAACTGGCAAAGCATCAATGAATGGCATTTCAAACATAATGCAGTACATTCACTCCCTTTTAGAGTTACTAAAGAAACAACACTAAGGTCTGACTTAGGGAATAAAAAAAAAAGGAATAGAGAAGTTTTTGAGTCCTACACTACTTACCTTTTCAGGAAAGGTCAGTATTTTAGCAACATGAATAGGCACTGCTACTTCATCTATTCTTAAGTTAGGATCAGGTGAAATGACTGTTCTGCCAGAAAAATCCACTCTCTTCCCAGACAAATTGCCTCTAAAACGACCTAAAAAAACCAAAACAGTTAAAACTCTTTAAATAGTTTTCAAAATGTTATGTGTTATGACAGCACATTAGAACATCTTTTAAGGTACAGCACTGAAGTGCAAAACAGTGCAGTAGCAGAAAGAGACTTGGCAATAGCAAAGATTTGTGGTTCAATTATAAAAAAAAATAATTAAAAGCAACTTTTTAGACAAACCTTGTTTTCCCTTAAGTCTCTGAACAAAACCTCTGGTCCATTTTTTAGGTGCCATGTTGAGGGGTATGCCAGAGAGCTCACTATTAATGTACAGGGCACACTGCAGTTGAAGAAAATCCCAGTCTTCCATAATCATCTGTGTTTTGGCTCCTGATATCCTATGCTAAACAAAATAGTCATCCAATTCAGAAAATAAATATAACAACATCTATTAAACTAGCCAAGAATTTTTCTGTTATGAGTACAACTCTTCCTTTGCAAATAACATCATGAAACTTCCATCGATTGGCATGAAAGAGGGAAAATAACTTTTTAAGAGGATGCATATTGCTGTAGCCTAAGGCCCATCACAAGGGAGCCCAGCAAAAAAAAAAACCAAACTTTTGACTAATATGGGCTTTGAACAAATGTTCACAAAAGTAGGTATTTGTTTAAATTACAGTTTTCCCAATCCACTTAAGTTAATATAACTTCAAAGACAGGAAAATCAGTAGTTAATAATTTTTCAATTATGGAAGAGTTAGCACTCAATTCATTTTGTCTGCCTGACAAAGGAACAGTTTTGAGAAGTGTGAAAAGTACTATTCTGGTAGAAGTGCTCTTCAAAACAAATTATAAAATGTCAAACCATCTTTCAGTCTCAATGTGATGATTAAGCTAAATGAAACCTGATTTCTGAAGAACAGATGGCAGAAAGAATAAAGCACAAAGACATAAAAAAAGAAGAAGGTCTACAAGAAAAAAAAAAAACAAACACAAATCAATAGGTGTAATATATTCAAATCTAAGTGACTACTCAAAAAGCTTGACAGTCATGGGAGAGGGGGAAAAAAAGAAAAAATAAGAAAAAGAGTTAACAGACCAGAGCTGAAATGAAAAAACATGTCCCATAAGAATTCCAGCAGACCTTGAGCAGGTCCTACACTCCAAGCAGCCAGTCAGCCAGTTCCATCTGAAGTGAGTTTCTCCTATCTTTCAGTAAAATGCTCACACAGAAATACAGCACCAGACTGTAAGCACTAAACCCACTTGCTGTATTCAATTCCACACAAATGAAACAAAGAAGTAGAAGGCAACAGTCTCAGAGTGTGAAGGCTGACTCACCTTTTTTATTACATCATTGAGGAAAATTATCTCTGTCAGCTTCATTGTCAGATCGTCCTCATTTGTGCCAGACTTCAAATCGCTCACAACAGAGGGTCTGATGCACAGTGGAGGCACCAGGAGCCGTGTGAGGATCAAATCTGAAGGTTTACCTGCTTGTGGGTTCATTAGAAGCAGAGGGATGTCTTCCACTGGGATTCTTTTAAAGAGGTTCAATACCACCAAAGGATTCAAGTTTTCCTACAAAATGCATTGGGAAAATGGGGAGAAGAAGCCATCATGTCGTGTTGTAATGCTTCCCTCCTCTTTCTTTTACTGATGCTCAGAAATAGCCTTTTTCAAAGGCAAATAGAGAACTATTCATGCAAACAAAACTATGGTTTGGTTTATTTATTCTGAACCAATGCTTTTAGCATCTCAGATGTTAACTTGCTATATATTCTGTCCTTCCATTTTTTCCTTATATATGCGTGTTGCTCTCTTGTCTCAAGAGTTAATGGAGAGTATTCCATTGTCAATAGAAAAAGCAACTCAATTAACATCCTATAACAAACTTCCATTGTATTCATTTTATTAGTAAAACATCACATGATTACAGCACTGCCTAGACACTTTTCAAAACTTAATTTCTCTCATCTTAGTACAGCTACTGCTGTGTTCATTACTTTTTCTATCCAAGTATGTACCTGGAGATCTTTCCAGCTTGCTAAGAGCAGAAGGAAACAAAAAATCAAAACTGCATACAATGAAAAGCAAATGAAACAAAAAGTTAGCAAATAAAGCCTCCTCTCTCTTTCTCAACTAAAAACTTCTGAAGAAAAAAATGTGCCTGTTGAAATTAATACCAGAGTTACAGTGAACCTATATATACATGCAAACTTTATATCGATCTGTGTTTCTTCATCCTTTTCTAGTTTATAGAAGCATAATACACCAAGAACATTGCTTTCTTTACAGGTAGGTAATGGTGTATCAGAACATGCTAATACACTAAATTTCTCATTTTAGCAAAGTTAACATTATTACACTGGATACAAACATTCTCCATGTATCTTTTGATACATAAAATTCTTGGATCACCACAAGACTTCAGCTGACACATTGCAAGCCTTTAAGGAGTTTTACTTCAGGCACAAAAACTAGCAAAAGAATTAGATTATAATAAAATTCACCTGAGCTCTTCCCAGTAAGGGTTCCACTTCTTTGTTATATTCAATGGCAGTTTCAAAGGACTGGAGAAAAGTAGATACTACTGGATCTACAACTTTCTTATTTGTCTTGTACTTTTCATGTATTATCTTCAACAAACCACACTTCTTCACAGTTCCTGCAAGGAATTAAATATGGATTATCACGGAATTTTATTTCAAAGTAACAAAAATATCAAACAAAACAAAACACCACCAAAACTTAAGTAAGTTAGAGTTCCAAAACAAGCCAAACTTTCAGTGAACACAAAAATAAATAACACTTCATCAACTTTATTAACCCATTTCCTAAACTCACAGAATATCAAAAGGACTATCAAGTTATACCTTTTTATACAAATGGCTTGGTGTATCTACATGCTGGTGCAGCCTCATGGCTCAAAGTAGGTGGTTTAGCCCACACTTTTAATTCAGCTTCACCTCATTCACAGCAGATATTTCTAAAGTACAAGTTCTCACACTAAAAATAGGACTAAGAAGTGCCACTTATGTGTCATACCTTCTGCAGTAATTTTGGATGTGAATTACCAGAAAAATCTGATAAATATTTTCATGTCATGCATGTAACATCATGCATGAAACTTCGACAGACTAGTCCAAATGCTCAATTTTTTTACTGAAGTATTCTGACCCATCATGTAACTTTTCTAAAAGCATAGTGTTTATGCCTCCTATGTGTAGATAGGGAACGTATGATAAAGCAGCTCTTCTTTTATTGAGTTGTTGAACATTTCAACAAAGAACCACAATTTTCATGAGTTAGAAGTTTTAAGTTATGCATTAACCATCTACTATGAATCTGTAATACTCCAAGTCTTTAAAGAGCAGTAATACGCATATATGAAAAAAAGAAGACATATTTTGAAAACCAGATATGAACTCTTACAAAAATACTCTGCCATGAAGAAGGAATAATCTTAAAAAAGACAATTTAATACAATGATGAAAAATGATGCTCACTCAAAATTACAAATGCTATCAATACTTTTATCGGAATGTATTGATCACTGCCAATAGCTCCCAATATTTTTAAAAACACGTTAAAAGTGGGTTTTTTCTCATTATTTAAGTATTAAATATTGGTTACTACCATGAAACACGAAATAATACAAGCAACTAGGAAAATGTCTGTATCCACAGAAATGAGATATGAGCAACCTTGTGTCTGGCCCTAAAAATGCAATTACCTGTTTCTTAATGAAGGCCAGAGAGAACTCCCATTAGCTGTGCAAGGAACGGAGCATATTCAAGATGTAGATCCTATCCCAGCCATCAAGGTCAAAATCATCAGAGGAGATAACTTCACAAACTGCTCAAGTCAATACTCACCATTAAAGGCCCCACAGTAAGGACAAGTGTTTTTCTTTCGGCACTTCTCAGACACCTTCTTTTTTAGCCCTCTCTTCTGAAGATACGTAAGGCCAGGTCGTTTTAGGTAATCTAAAAACTGCTTTTTTTCTTCCACTGACAGCATGATGCGGCAACAGGTTTTGCAGATCATCTTAAACGTAAATATGTATAAACACAGTTGTTTGAGAGACACATTCAGAGATGTAAACTCTTGAACTACAGCTTAAGTTCTTCAACACAGTGCATTTTTTTGAATGAGATACTACTACTTTCTTGATTGAAAGACTAAATCACATACTGGAATACACATTAAAAAGCACATGAGAAAAATACAGTCAATGAGGCGAATCTTTAGCTAAGTTCTGCAGGGCCTTAAAAATTCATCTAAAGCAAACAGATGTTCTGAAAGGCAAATTATTCTGCATATATTTAATTCAAACTGCAGAAAATAACAGATTAAATTTTTCGGTCTGAGATTACACAGAACACCACTAAGACATGTCTTTAAATACATGTATTTTATAAAAGAAAATGTACACAAAGATAGATTAATAATGCAATCTTATTTTGGCCTTCTCAATTACTTCCAAGCATCATCTTCCCTGAAAATTTCCTTTTCTAGATTAGAAACTAACAACAAATCATGATGATGTTTACCTGTAAGATGCCTATCACAGCTTTGAAGTACCCAACATGAAAACATGGTAGTTCTAAGTCAATATACCCATAATGTCCTAAACAATCAGCCAGACTTTTCCCACAGGTTTCACAGGGACGGTCCTTTTCACTAGTTCCCTTCGGGAAAAAGAGAACACACAGGTAGAGAAAAACAGTTAGCTGTCATTGATGGGATAGATACAAAACACAACAGTTCATAAGCTGGTCAGGAATCCTAGTAGCAGAGCCACTCCTCTCCCACAAAAAGAGAGGCACTTCAATAGCATTACAGTCTCTGACACGTTAAGAAAAATGGTTTTTACACACAGCCCCTGCTGACACCAATGACCTGGACTCAGGAAGCTCTTACAAATTATTTACAGCCCGTTATTCTACATTGTAACATTTTGGTAACACGTGTCTCTGGATGTCCCAGCAGTTTAGCAGAAAAGTAACTTACTTCCGGCCTCAAGAGAATGCATTCCTTCCCTCCAAAAGCGGGAAAAAAGTAGCTGGCAGCTCGTAGTCTATGAAATTCAAGTAAAGACTCATTTGAGCTTACTTTGGACAAACAGCATGTTTCAGTGACTCCAAATATTTTAACTGCTTCAGCAAGAAAGAATTTGGAAAACAAAATAAAGGTTCTCACCATGCGATGGTCCAGCACTCCATACTGCAGTGGAGAATGATGGTTGTCCTGACTATACAAATTTTTGCTGACCACTTGAATGTGAGCTTGCTGACGCATCTCTTCTGGAGATTTCATGCCAAAACAGATGTGGCTTCTAGGACAGGAAATTTCAGATGTATGTATGGGCATATATATATATATATATATATATGCAAAACCACTTATAATGACAAGCATACCTACATTCAAGTATCACAGAACCAATTAGGTTGAAGAAGACCTTGGATTTCACCGAACCCAACCTATGACCAAATACCACCTCGTCAATTAGACCGTGACACTGAGTGACACATCTGGGATTTCCTTAAACAGCTCCAGGGACGGTGACTCCACCACCTCCCTGGCACACCATTCAATGCCTAACCACCCTTTCTGCGAAGAAATTCTCCCAAGATAAACCTTCCCTAGTGCAACTTAAGGCTGTGCCCTCTCACCCCGTCACTGGTTGCCTGGGAGAAAAAAAACGAATTCCCAGCTGGCTATATCCTCCTTTCAGGTGGTTTTAGAGAGTGATAAGGTCTCCCCTGAGCCTCCTTTTCTCCAAGCTGAACACCCCAGTTCCCTCAGATGCTCCCCCTAGGGCTAGTGCTCCTTCACCAGCTTTGCTGCCCTTCTCAGGACCCCAAAGTACTCGAAAGCAATGCAAAACTGGCTAAGTTGATTCTCAACATTGCTAAAACAGGTTATTTTCAGACAACTATAAAAAACAAAGCTGCTTTACGGTGAGTTGGTAGTTTTTATCTGAGGGATTTACCGACCTTCCTGGGCATCCCTACAGCTGGATACAGGCACAGCCACCCGTGTGGGAGAACCCAGCCTGCGCCAGCGCTCCTAGAAGCGGAGCAGCCGTGCCACGAACTGTCCACCGCGGCCCCCCACGCCAACACTCCCCCAGCTCCGGCTACAGCGGTTCTGTCCCCTGCAATTCTGCTGCACCCCGCCTCAGCCCGCGGGCACGGCACGATCCCCACTCACATTTTCTTGGCCACATCCGTCTCCCTGAACTGTTCCTTCACCATCGCGGCGGCGGCGGCGGCGGCGCGGCGGGGCCCGCGCGGCTGCACGCGGGACCGGGGCCGGGGCCGGCTCCGGAGCGGTCAGCGCGGCCTCCGCCCGCAGCGCCCCCTGGCGGCACCGCCGGTTCGGGGCTATCTCCCCGGAGGGAGCCTGCACAGCCGCTGCGGCACCCTGCTCCCGGGCGCGCTCAGCGCACAGCGCAGAAATTGCTTCTCATATTCAGGTGGAACGTCCTGAGCATCCCCTGCTCACCGCCCCTTGGCCTATTACCACGGAGCTGAGCCCGGCTCCGCTCTCTGACAGCCTCCCTGTCTATGCACAGGAATGAGGTTCCCTCTCAGTCGTCTCTTCGCGAGGCTGAAGAAATTCCTCAGCCCAACAGCGCCGCCACGTTCAGTCCGGGACTGCGTATCCCCACAGCAGCGGGACACCCAGGGCCCACGGCGGAGCCAACCCACAGCAGCGCCAGCACACGGTGCGGCTGAGCTCGGCGAAGCAGCCGGGGCTCACGGAGCTCAGCCCCGCCTCGGCAGCAGAGCAGCCTCCGCCCCGGGTCTCACCCAGCACACAAACACTACG